>JAPYZO010000505.1:0-27339 GCA_030522905.1 Torymus flavipes | reverse complement strand
GAGAGAGAGAGAGAAAGAGAGAGAGAGAGAGAGAGAGAGAGAGAGAAAGAGAGAGAGAGAGAGAGAGCACAGTAGCCGGCCCGGAGAACGCGCGCACGAGAGAGCAGAGAGAGAGAGTCTCGCAGTCAGTCTTCCCCAGGCGGTCCGCGCGCGCACGCGAGCTCTCCACTCTCTTGGCCACCCCCGCGTGACACGCAAACAAACATAAACGCGGCGCTGCCCCCCTCGGAAAAATAACAAAATAAATAAACGCGTGCGCGACGAAAGAAAGGAAGAGAGAGGGAGAGAGAGAGAGAGAGAGAGAGAGGGAGAGAGAGAAAGAGAGGGAAATGAGAGAGTACACGTGTACGCGTACATAATACACGCGCGCCACGGCGGTGGGAGGCGGAGGCTCTCTACCCTGCGCAAGTGCCTAGCGGCGGCGGCGGCGGTGGCGGTGCTGCTGCTGCTGGTGGAGGTGGTGCTGGTGGTGGTGGAGGTGGTGGCGACACGGCGTGCGCGCGGGAGACTACTTGCTCTCTCTCGCCAGTAGGCGCGGACTCTCTCCCCGAGCTGGAGGAGCTCTACCGACCCTCTCTCGCGCGCGCGCGATACTACTTCCTCACCTGATTTTCTCCAACAAGAGAGAAAGATTACAAAACGTGGTGTGTGCGTAACGGAGGAAAAAGATAAATACAGAGAGAGAGAGAGGGCTCGTGCAGATTGTGCATGTGCGAGAAGAAGAGAGAGAGAGAGAGAGACACGGCGGAGGATATATTTGTAATTTAGGGCGAACGCGCTGTACGCACGTGCGAACGCGAAGCTGTCTATAATATAGCAAGTGTATAATAGGAATCTAAGGAGTGAGAGAGAGAGAGAGAGACGAGAGGGAGAGAGATAACGATATTTATATTTCTACCACAGAGGGTCTAGAGGAGATATACCGAGGAAGAGGAGGAGACACAAATCGTACCTGCTGCACGTACAATATACGCGCGCTCGGTCATTGGTACTCGCGCGAGCGCGCTACTACACACACCCACAGCCCTGCCCACAGCCGCCACGAGAGTGGAACGTGGAAAGAAAGAGAGCGATTGATATACATACACGCAGACACAGTGCACTCGCGTGTCCGGTGCAAGCGCCAAGTGTCGCTGCCCCGGCTCGCTGCACTCTCGCATCACGTGCCACACAGACACGCTGGACGGCCTGCATATATTTATACCTAGCAGGCTCTCACACACACACATCGAGGCCAGGCAGAAGAAGCACGTGTGCGAGAAGAAGCGGAGGGCGAGAACTTGGCAAAGTGCGTGATGGAGAAGAGGAAGAAGAAGTAAGAATATAACGGAGCAGGCGCGCTGCAGCACGTGTGTGGCCAAAGACTGGAGACGCAATAACTACAATAATAGAGAAATCAGGAGGCAACTGGAGAACAATAAACAAACGATAGGTTATTACGAGAGAGAGAAGAAGGAAGCGTGGAAGAAAAAGACCACGGGACTAAAATGATTATCTAGATGTTGTATAATAGTGCATAGAAGAAGGAGGCGAAGGAGAAGGAGAGAAAATTTATTCCGAGGAGATATATAGCAGATTCGTTATATATAATATTATTATTATCATAATATATATATATTCAGATATATCTACGTGTATATGGAAGGGTGTGTGTGAGAGGGGGAGAGAGGGACACGTATAGACAAACGCCGCGCTCTAAGTAGGCGAGCACTTGGCGAATCAAGAGTCTAGCGAAAGAGTGCGAGCGAGTGAGTGAGAGAGCGTGCGAGCGAGAAAGAGAGACAAAGACAGGGACAGAGACATACTACTACAACTACTACTGCTACTACTACTCACAAGGGAAAGAGTGAGATAACGGCCGCCAACATGTACGAGGGAGGCATGGCTGCTACACACACACACACACACACACACACTCGCATACATAGGGCTCGAACGGAGGAACAACAGACTAGACAAACAAACATACATACAGACACCAGCCACCACCGCCGCCGCGCTGATAAGGGCGACGAAATGGCGTGTTGTGCGGCGCGGCAGCGATTACACAGCTGCTGTAAAGCGAGAGCGATGATTTTGCCAGTCGTTGCTGCGGTCGGGGATATCGTCCAGGTGCTCGTACGCGTGCACGTTTATGAATATACTTTTTCGTCGGTGGTGTCGTTTTGATCGAGCGCCGTGTGGTTATATTTCTCTGGTTGGAGGCAGTCGAGAGGGGTGGAGATTAACTGGCGAGCTGGAAGTAACGAGCGCGCCGTTAAAGTTTTCCGCATTTTGATTGGTTGCGGTGAGAACGAGTGTATCGTTTTTTGTTTCTTTTTTCATTTTTTAAAATAACTTTTGCCGAATGATCGAAATGGCAGATTTTTAACGATTTTTAGATACGTTGGTTAGTCGCGTTGGCGCAATAAAATATAAAGCCAAAAATTAGGAAAATTTTCGAAAGATATGAATAAAGGAACAGATTGTACAAGAGCTATGCTCGATAGTTTTGCAAAAAGTTATACGGTTACATAGGTCGGTCATCAAAGTGAATGCGTTAATAAATTATTCATGCCGTACATAATATTGCACCACGTGGCTCTATATATCTACATAGAGCGTATAGGTAGTTCATTACGTAAACAATGCGAGATGGTTCGTAAAGTTCGGTACGCGAAAAACATCTTTTTTAGATAACCTACGTCTGCGTGATATTCTGAAAATAAACGGTGGTTTATAAATTTGATTGAATAACGATTGATACGGAATTAAAATTGAACGTAAACACAAACGAAAAGAGTGACAAATGCGCCGTGCCATCTGCTTCCTACATGACAATGAAAAATTAACAATCACAGCTGTAGTATATCGACATCGAAATCTAATTCCGTTTATTGGGGACACCCAGATATTCGAATCTGGGTCTACTCATAATTAGGTTTCTCGTACTACGGGAACTGATTGATTTGAACGATTCTAAAATTGGACAGCGCGAATTAAACGAGATCTGAATTTAGCTTCGTCAATTCAAATATCTCCGCTAGGTCTATTGACATTGTGCCAGTGCATTAGTTTATGTAAAACATTAGCACTGTAGATAAATTGTACGTCTAACTTTAAACTTTAACAATTTTATTTCTCGGTAATCACGTTCAATTGCACTGACAGTTTTTATAATTATCCGAGTACCAAACCGAGCAGACTTAAATCCGAGAAACCTTGATAAACATCGCTCCTCCCTTTGATTTTGAAACGTATATAAAGCCTCGAGCGCCATTTCGAAAATTAAATTTATTTCCAGGTCGATCCGGAACTATCCAATTACATCGACGTCAAAACAATAAGCGTCGCGATCTCTCTATTACTTCATGCAACCTTGCGTCACTCTCGCAATCCACTTAAAGACTCGATGGCAAAGACCGAGGACTCGATATATTCACCAATTTCGCATTATACTCGAGAGGTGCCGACGACTTGAGCACTACCTGCGGTTAGAGGGTGGCGTTTGCATAATCCGCGCGATTTGAATATCCAAACGTGGACTCTGCGTCTTAGTATTCAAATTCTATACTCGAATCTCCGGGGCCCACCACCTTGAGTCAAGCGCGATGTTTTTCGAGCGAACGCGATGTTGTTTTTCGGAATGAAATCTCACGAAAGCCCGTCGTGGTTATGATTAAGTTACCGCGATAGGACAAAGCATAACGTTGATATTATTCAGTGACTTTTTTTCTTTTCGTTTTTCTTAAATGTTAGTTTCTTATTTTGTTGCCTTATGTCAAAGTATCCACAACAACGGCAAGTTTACGCTATACGAAAGCTCATGAAATCTTAAATGCATTCCACGAGGTACTTCAAATCTTTTACGACTGTACTATTTTGTAGTATGTTTACTACTAAGATAGACATGACATATTTATATTTAGATCCAGAAAATCTGTAATCATTCTGAATTAGAAACGTTTCATTATAGAGTTTATCACATCGCGCTTGGGTACTTTGATTAGTTGGATTTATTTCGTTACTTCATATTTCTGACGTCCAAAACGTATATATAAAGATAAACTGGCCGCACGCAAAACAGGAAAAAAATCAAAATTCCGTTTTTTATGTTAAGCGCGGCGCATACTCTCACGAAAGGCTCCGCGTAATGGGCTAAAAAAATCGAAATCTCGAATCTTTACAGCACTGTAAACGTCGCGTACGCGCGCATTACATCCTTCACTCCCTCTGTCTCTCACGCACGAACTCGCACGCAAGTGCGCGTACACACATATATACACGCACGCAAACCTATACAGCTATACACGGCCGTATGTGTCGTTTTAGGGGATATGATGGCTAGCTCTTTATAGATAGTACACACGCACATGTATGCGTCCACACACACGACCACTTGTTCTGCATCCACATCGACGTTGGCTGCTGCTTCAAACACACATACAAAATAACAAACTTACATTTTGTATATACACGACGTTTTTGTAAAATAAAACGAGAACGATCAACTCTTTATGATTTTATCTTAGACTGTGTTATGTGCTGATAGGATGTGTGCTGAGTGACTTATATATATAGTGTTTTACTTTTTTCACTTTTGCTCTTTTGCTCTTTGACGTGTGTCTCTATGTATTATTAATGAGGTCGGCGAGGGGAATTGTTTTATCCCGCCGTCGAGACCAACAACTAGATGCGGATAGGACCTTTTTTTATTAGCGATGTACACTTGGTTTTTTCTTTCGTATTTTAGCGGCATATATATAAGGATGCGTTGTTTGAATTTTTGACCAAAGCTGTATAGTTATTGTTTGACACAAAAATAGGAATTTTAGATGATCAAACGTTATTGAATGTCTTTATACGAATATTTTAACAGAAGTTTTACTTTGAACAGTTAGTTTGATGTATGTATAATTTGTTGTGTATTGAATATCTTTTGAAACCCACAGTATATTAGATATTTTATATTTTGGATTTACATTTACACTTTACTTACATTATTTACCAAAACTTTATTTCAACCTAATTTATAATTTTCAAACGAATGAAGATAACAATTTTGTGTTTAAAGAAAAACGATGAGATGAAATTACAATCTTAATTTTATCTTTGAATACGTACCTTCAAAGTTTCTCTAAAGTTGAGAAAAATGCGTATGAAAACAATTTTTATATGATTTACCTAGTTGCAAATACATAGTTGTATTTTTTAGATTTTTCTAATAAAATACGTTAGATTATTGTATTTTCAGTTTATAATTATGGCAAATAAAGCTATATAATATACTGATTAGCCTAAATTTCGATAGCATCAATATACATGTTTACTTACTACGAATTTTGAAGTACGTTATACCTAGAAACACTAGAAGTAAAACTTGAAAAATTAAATTAATGAAATACCATCCGGTATTAACAAACTTTATATAAAAATACTGGCGAAGCGACAAACTCAATAAAACGACACCTTTTTCCGAAGTTTACCGGAAATTACAGAAGTTGCATGTATTCTCAACGTTAGGAATTCAATTAAACCTGCTCTAAACCTTTTAATTGAAAAGTTTTTAGAGAGAGGGAATTCATCGAAACGATTCTGCACTCACAATCTCGTAGAAAGTCACCGCGTTACCCCCGCTGAAAAACCTACAAATTGTAAACAAATCGAACGACATAGAAGAGTTAATTCGGTCGGTTTGGCATAAATCAGCATTATTCGATAGACTATATTTTCCTTTTTTTTAGCTTAAATCCGTGCAAGTGACACTCGCTAAAATATACCTGGCTTTATGAGCTGTCATAAATTTTAACTTTAGTTAAATTTAATGAGGCTGAGATTATAATGTGACATAATGTCGTTTTATAATTGGAGAATGTTACTGAAAATGTGTTAATTAATTTTTTTCCATTACCGAATGAAGTTATTTTATGAGCTTGCTCACTATTCAGTTATTAATTAGCGCTGTAATATTGTCAAACAAGAGAAAAAAAATGTTAAACTATACTTTGCTTGCCATTAAAAAGTGCATAGAAATCACGATAGAGACATTACGATGAAGATGTGCGTAATCGAGCTTTAAATTAAACGAAATAATTGCATTTATTGATTATCGGGTACGCGTTGGCATTTTGAATAATCAACATCACAATAAGTAATTATTAGGAAATAAAGGCAATTTACATGAATAATAAATAAAGTCGGTGAAACCATATATTAGAAGAATATAATTAACATGTCAGTTAAAGCTCCATAAAATCTTTATTTTCACATTCATGCAAGAATTATTAAACACTCGCTGATTAAACAAGGAATAAGTAAAATTTACTGCAGCTTTTATTGACAAGCAGGTTGTGTATATTCTTCTATTTCTCAACTTTCTATATTAATAATAAGATCGATAACGAAAGAATATTTTTTTGCTCTTGAAAGCGCCTGTAAAATATGTTATAAAGCGTCTCAACAAATACCTTACCTATATTTTCTCTCGTAGTTTTATACTACTCCCATTACAAATTAAAAACAAGTTTATATTAAATACTGACAATTTCCTGGCAAAGAAACCTACCTGACGTAAATTCTTGCAATTTGATTACAAGTTTCATATGTATACGAACTATTCCAGCAAATATATCTCATATTCGGATACTCCCACTCGAAATTCCTTCAAATCAAAGCGCACGAGCTAGCTCATCCCTGTGTAAGAGATACCCTCCTCTCGCGTATCCGTTCAATTCTCCCCCCTCTCTCTCTCTCTCTCTCTCTCTCTCACTCTTACCCTCGCGTTTACGAGCATTAATCAGCTCGAGCGCGCGCGTCGACACGTGTGCTCCCACCTCTCCCTTGCTTTCGCAAAAACACTCTCTCGCTGGCGCAAGCGCGCGTGGATCGATGTTCCCCTTTCCGAGTGAAATCGTTAATTAATCAGCGCCAACGGGAGAGGCGAGGAAGAGAACGAGAGAAAGCAGAACGAACGCAGCACTACTACTACTACTACTACCACGACGTAAGAGAGAGAGAGAGAGAGAGAGCGTGG
The DNA here is from genome assembly GCA_030522905.1 of Torymus flavipes. Taxonomy (NCBI): domain Eukaryota; kingdom Metazoa; phylum Arthropoda; class Insecta; order Hymenoptera; family Torymidae; genus Torymus; species Torymus flavipes. The sequence continues at coordinate 20,327 of JAPYZO010000505.1, read as the reverse complement.
AAACTTTCAAGACGCCTCCTCGTTTTCTCGCTCGACGGCCGGATAATCGGCTTTGAGCGAAAATGAGTGACGTCCGGGACGGCGATTTTCTCTCTCTCTCTCTCTCTCTCTCTCTCTCTCTCTCTCTCTTACTCTTCTTGTTTCGCGCTTTTCTCTCGTGCGCCGAGATTACGATGTTTCTCCGCCGGTGTTTTCCTACGGGACGGCATCGTCGGTTCCCATTGTTGTCGGCGCAGCCACGACGACGTGATATTGCAGCTGATGGGGACTTTAGAGCCGTTGCGTGGCGGGGTGTGAGGGACATTTTTTTTCGGTGGAAGGGTTCCTTGACGCTAATTGACGTGGTTGGGGTGCCTCGGTGGTAGTCGCGGTGAGTGTATACGGCCAGACGTCCTTTGAAAAAAGGTTGAAAACACACTGCTTCGCGTTGCGCTCGGAGAATGCCGCGAATAGTTTTTTATTCGGAAAATGCTGAAAATAAAAAGATATCGTGAATGTAAAACTTTTATTTTTGTTGGTATTCCAAAGTAAATGTTGAATCGATAGTATTTTACCGACCTATCAAAACCAGTAAAAAAAAGAACTAAAAATTTTTTTTATAAAATTTAAAAATGCCTTTGAACATTTGATTTTATACGCTGATACGCGTGTAAAGAGAAATTTCCCGTTATTTTATATCGTTCACGTCAAAAGAAGAGAATTCAATTAAACTGCGTAAGATAAACAAAGTAAATAGAGAGCTGGCCGATGATTTAATAAAAGCTTTTACGTGCACGATGAAACGTATTAGAAGGTATTTCAAAGAACTTTGTCCGTGGTGTAGCTCGGATGTTCTTTTTTTCTATGTTATGGTTGCAATATCTATTGCTTTGTGTATTATTATTCTATGCGAAAAAAAAACACGAACTTTTTTAACGGAGATTTTAAGAAACTAATAGCTGGACATACGTGTCTACACTATAAAGTGTTATAAGCCGAAGTTGTTTTACATAAACTTACCTAGAAAGGACTCAAGCTTTTCGGCTGAAAGTAGCTTCAAAATTTCCCTCTTCAAGCCTTTTCACTGTACCATCCAATCAAACTTTCCTTATCAGGTCACCCGATATTAACACCTCTCGACCTCAACCTACGCGTTACTCATTTTCCCCAATTTCCATCTCTATTATCCCCAATCGCCAAAAAACAAATCCTTCCATTCTACATTCAAAACCATAACTTGGGCCCTTTGTAAACTTCGACAAAGGATTGACACCAGAACAGTGCGCCTCGTAAATCCCGTCAATTGGCTAACGTCAAATTTTTCACCTTCTAAACGTTCCCTCGCTGCCTCGCCTACACATACTCACTCACTGGCAAACGTCCCCCGGTGGATTATACAGCGGGCCGCACCGCGGGGACGACGAATCGCCGCGCGGATTAAGGCAGACACATTGTTAACAGGCATTGTTGGCGACGAGCGAGGGGCCGAGATGATGCCTCAAAACGAGAGTCGGCGGCAATTCGCCTTATCGAAGCGCGAGCACGCGCCTGTACTCGTGCGTTATTGACTATACGTAGTCCGCTGTTGGATTCGGTGTAGGACTAGGGTGATTTGGATGATACGATTCGTCAGATTTCAATGATACTGAGTTGTAGAAGAAGTATATTGAAAAAGTCTGAGATAATGTAAATTTCTGTAGGGGAATGGATTTTAAAATTTTTGAAATTACTCGAGTTAGCGGAAATTCCCCACTGTTAGCAATGCTTGCGTTAATAAACGTACAGTAATAAAGATAAAAAGTAATGTTGTTTCATTTTCACACCGAGTTTAAAATTAATCTTGTACATATTTAAATAAAGTGTTTTTAACGCATTGAATGGTTATACATGATCGTCACTTGGAAAAACCGTTATAGCGATTAAAATTCTGTAGTAAAAATAGTGTATACGCGAGTTTCGATGAATATTTTAAGTATAAAAAGCTTTTTTACCTTACGTCGAGGAACCTCAAAGGGCAAACGTTGTCAGTTAGTCAGTTCTAATTTTCTTGATGCACACGCTTGGAAAATGAATGAACGGAAAGTGCAAACACTCTCGTCTAAAGCTTGCTGAAAAAAAAGGTACAACAGAAAGCTGATATTTACAAATGACTTGTTACTAATTTTCTTTTTTATGAAAGTACATTATTTATGTGTTACCTCATAAGGAAGAATTTCACGTCGCATATCGAAGTATTGCATTGATAGCAAACAATGATTCACGATATTACAGTCCTGCGCGTAATCCACAAATTACGTGACCTATAGACGTCGGGAACTCAAATATTCTCTTCTAACGCCTAAATGAGTTATTAGGCGAACTACTAAGGCGTAACGTCGCGGCGTCACACCTTAGCGCCAGTCGCCTCGCCCATTCTCTGCGCGTCTATACCCGAAGTTCGTGTGTGATTAGGAAACTTGCTCCCGAACTTGGAATTCAATCGAGCGTTTCCAAAGACGTTCTATTTACGCCCGCGGGCAAACTTTAAAAATTTATTCGCACCCCCCTTCGATTAATTTTTGTATTGCCTTCGGAAGGAAACAAAAGCATCGCTAAGTTTTTAGACAATTGCACTCGAGTTTTCAAATTTTTACCAAGAATTCGCAAGAAATTAAGCGTTACTCGATCGTAAATTATTTGCGACGGAAAAGTTCCGGTGCAGCGTAACAGTTTTGCATCAGCGACATGATGAGAATTTCACTGTGTGTTTCAGTTATGCAACCAAATTTACCACAGCATTGAAATTCATGGCAAAGTTTTACATACGTATATGCCTGCAAGTAAACTCGTAAAATTTTGAGACGATCCTTCCGCCTCACGTTTATGTTTACGGAATAAACAAAACTTTCCAGGCCTTATCCCGGCCGTCTTGCTACCCATGTTCTAATAACATTTATCGCTTTTGCCCTTCGAGGTTTACGTGCAGTATCGCAGTGATGTAAATGAAAACAAGAAAAACCGCTTTGAATGTAAAACTAGGTTATCGAATACAAACAGAAAGATTTTCAGAATATATATTTAAACTGCTCTACGTAGAAATTATTGATTTTTTTATTTTATCGAAAATATTACCATTTTACGTGCAGAGCGAAGCAAACAAAAGATACAATTTTCTAATCCTCTTTTAACGCACAGATTCATCGATATAAAACTTTTTTGACTACCAATATACTACAGAACACTTTTCAATTCTGTCATGTTCCTGTCAGCTTTAACGAATTTTCCAATTTCAACCTTCAATCTCCATTTCTCCGTTATTCAGTACATTGCTTACTTTCTGATAGGAAACATTTTTTCCCAATTTAACCGTAAACTTTGAACCTTGCGATTTCTCACTTCTATCTCGAATAAATCGACTTTCCCCTAGTTCTAATAATGCATTCCAGGCAACGTGCGTCCCAACTAAAATGTAACGCTTCCGCGTCACATTTTGCCCACGCGCGTTCGTCCCAAAATATATACGACGACACATAAAACCACGTCGACTTGGAAAAACGACTGCTCCGGTGACGGCGGTAACCGCACTCCGATAATGTGAACACCGCACGATCAACTGCCACCGCACGTACAAGATAGACATGTTCTGCGGACATATTGCATTATTGACGTGCCGCGACGTGCGTGTGTGCATCGTTCGCCGCGAGAAAAAAACAACCAAAACGGATTCTCTTTTTTTCGAAATACATATACAGCGGTATAACTTGCGGCGCGTGACGCTGTTACGCAATTGCGCCGAGTTCTTTTTTTTCCAGAGTTACTTGCGCGCTGTTATATAGTGGAGAATGACTCACGTTTCGGGAAGACTCGCGCCTATCGGAATTTAATTGAGTCGCGTGAGGCGGGAAAGGAGATATCGAGGAAATGGCTGAGGGAAGGGGACAACAGATGTGACCGAGCTCGTTAGAAGGACAGATGGGGGGAGACAGTCGTGGCAGACTTTTTGATGCGGTAGCAGCGGATCAGAGGGGATGAGATTGTTCGAATTGTTCGAGATAGTTTTGTAGTTATATTAATTCGTGTAAAGGAGTTTCACGTACTTTACGATCGCTCCGTGAAAGGCTTATATTTTATTTAGAAATAGCGTTTTTTAAATTTTATCTGTGAATGGTCGACCGATTTAGTTGGAAATAAGAAATAACTTTAAATTTGGGATTTTAAAGGAAGTATTTGAAGTAGTTTAAGGAAACAAAATAATATATTGTGATGATCGTACGTGCATTTTGAAATATTTGGTACGTTAGAACTCATACGTGATCTCATATGAGATCTCATATGAGTATTCATGTGAATCTCATCTGAGACTCACGTGAGTCTCATATGAGGTTTTGGCATGAGATCTTATACGAGAACTGATATATAAGTTTCCAGTGTAATCGTAGTTTGTTAGAAACTCATATGAGGTCTCATACGGCTCTGCAGTCTTGAGTGACGCCGCTAGGCGGCGCATGGTGGCCAAACACACAGGTAAACTGACGCAGGGTCAGTGGACGGGACCTCCATTAGAAATTCACATGAGACCTCATATGAGTTTCTATAACAATCTATAATTACACTAGAAACTCATATGAGATCTCATATGAGTTCTCGTATGAGATCTCGTGTCAAAACCTCATATGAGACTTACATGAGACTCATATGAGTACTCATATGATTTCTCGTATGAGTTCTTATATGAGTTCTCATATGAGTTTTCATGAGTTTTCTTAGTAGAAGTAATTTTAAAAAGCTTTTGTGAATAACCATGTTAAATTAGTATTTTAAAATCATTGCAAAAGCAGTAATGGAAATCACAGTATAATATGTTGCTTTTCTGGTTTTATTTATGTATACAATCCTGTTCGAAATATTACAGAGATTAACTCCGATGTGATATTTTATACTTTAAATATTGATTCCTTTGTCATACGTTTATTTATTAAAATGAAAAATAATATGATGATTGGATGTCCAATGCACGACGTATAACAACACTCCACTGTTATATCCAATATTCATTTAATTTAACACTGTTTGGCACAAAGAAGATAAGTAAAATGGTATTTTTCTACGTTAGTGTACACTCGCAGCACATGTACATGGGAAATCTTCCCGGGGAATGGAATAAAATGCTACATCCGCTCGTATTTTGTGTAGACGCTGCATCTAGATACTCATGCAAATGTATCAAGAAATATCAGCAAAGATGTTCTTCCCATTCGCGTTACCAAAAGGCGCACTACTGCTGAATATATTCGAATTCCCCTATATTCCTTTGCACCCAGATCGATACTAATTTACATATCGACGATCTATCCGTTTGTATTTATGTCCTTCTATTAAATTGTAAATCGATGCTTCGAAAAATGAATCCGTAAACGCCGATGAAAGGACTCTCATTCTTTTCTGCTTAACTCTGCGATATCAACAGTTGAATCAGGATTATTTTTACGAGCTAGTCAAAAATGCTAAATAATGTATTCCTTCCGTATATATTAAATGTTTTATTTTTTCTGCTAGGCAAACATCAAAACTATACTCATCAAAATTTTTCGTTCATGAATGCAAATTACATATATAGGTACTTATCTTTAAAATTACTTTTTACGCTTGTTAGTAAATAACCAGAAGTTTTATTTTTTTATCATATTTTGACATAAAATATAAGGTGTCAATAAAAGTTCAGTTGATAAAATAATAACAAAACGAATTTAAATGAGAGCAAAATTACTTTCACGCTACAGTCGAAAAACATAAAACTAACATACGAAGTCAATTTCAAGCTTCGGTGGTCATCGGCATTCTTTCGAACAGCCAAGAGATATCTTTTCGGGAAAATATTATCCCTGCCTCTTACGGGAATACGAATCCTTATTGAATACTCGACATCTTCCGATCAGATTGTAATGGAAAAAAGATTTCGTTCATTTTTTTTCTTCATTAAATTCACCAACAATTTTGTATTGGAAACTTTCAATACATTTTCGAAACTGTGTTATAGATATATAAATATTTTTCATCCTGGTTTCAAGAAATTTTTTGAAAAAAGCAAATATCGAACTAGAAATTGAATTCTGTTTTGAAATAGCTAAAATTCTTAGACCAGAGAGGTAGCAGAGACAAAAATTTCGTAGAATCAAATAGGAAGCAGAAAAAGCTTTTTCCGGAACTGTCGATAGGACCCCTTAATAAATGTGCTCAACGTGGAATGAAATTCCCTACAGGCAGCTAACAAGTAGCCACCCTTCAAGAATTCGACCACCATCAATTTTTCGGGGAATAAGGAATTACGTTTTCGCCTATCATCAATCATTACTGTTCTTAATGCGTTAATTCACTTTCTATTAATAGCATATAATAATTTTATTATAAACTGTTTTTCTTAAATAATATCTTTAAATCTTTTAAATGAACGTTACTGTTTAACTGCATAATTAGCTTTACTAAATTTATAAATTCATGTAGTCTTAGGTTCATCGATCAAGCTGCAAAGTTTACATAGTAGTTATAATAGATACTCTACTATATATTGTTTTATTATCCATGCCCTGGTGAAAATCAAAAATATTTTATTACTAATAACTGGCTATTTATATTATAAACTTGTTATAAAATGGGAACTTTTCTTGGCCAATTTCTAGTTCCCGGTTTCAATAGATTGAAAAATAGAGTGAGTTTTTCAGACACTATCACAAGCTTGTCCACAAGTATTTCAAAGATATATTGAAGCTGATAAGTTTCTTTAGTCACGAAATAGTTTATAGTAGAAGACTTTATATTGTGATGAGAAGTGAGAGAGACAGATTCTAATTATAATAAATATAGATTCTATACGGAATATCTGCGAAACGTATGATGGATATGTTTTTTCCCGTTTTCCCGTTGAAATTGAATGCCATAAAATTTAACAGTTTGCAAATAAACTCAAAACGAAAATTTTGATGTTATGGTATTCTATTAAATGTGCGAGTAATGGAAGAACCAGCGTTTTTAAGAGAACCTATTAAGGAGCCATTTTTTCTATCTATTTACTAACATTGTGGACATTTCGCGATAGATGAATAAATATTTTACTTAGAACAAAAAAAAACTTTACTTGGCAATTTTTTTTCAACAATTCTGTAATTACAACCCCTTTACATTTTACTTCCTCGGAACCTTGTGTATATTTACACGAACTTTTTCAGTTTACTTTTCCAATTCAGTGTACCAAGACACGAACTTAGAAGCTAAAAAATTATCCAATTTCGCTCGAGTTTCCTCTGAAAAACCACCCGTCCTCTCTAAAAAATCCATAACTCTCTCTATACACACGAAAATTTTCACTCTCTTTCCCTCTCTCTCTCTTTTCTCTCTCGCCAAACGCGCATGGCACAACCGGCATTCCAGTCCCATATACCAAATATCCCGCGATAAGCCCCGGGCCATCGGAATAATTCTCACGCAATGAAAGCGTAGTGCCGTCGTAAAAGTATACAACCTCGAATACCGTATCTCGCGCGCTCTCGCACGATCGCGCGCGAGTAAGAGAGAGAGAGAGCGAGCCACTGACCGTGCTGTAAACTAAGCTGCTCTCGCCCTGCGCGTATAGTAAGCAGATGATAAAAAATGAATTTATCCCCGCAAGCTAGCATCTACTCCTCTCCGTCGGTGTCTTTTACGATCGCTAGAGGGATGCGAAGCAGCAACTCTCTCGCTTTCTCGCACACGCGCGCATGCAGAAAGTCCACTATTTGGGGAGGGGGGGAGGGCGTAGAAAGGGGTTGATTATTAAGGGGTGGAACGAAGATGGGGCAGTTAGGCTCTGATAAGAAATTTTGATCGGCGGCGAAATTGAAAAGAAGAGGGGTAGGGTAGTCTCTTGGCATTTTTTTCCGGGGTCGGGGATGAGTAAGGATTTTCGAAAAATGCTGATTTAAGATTGCCCAGGATTTTTATGCGGCTCGTAAATTAGTTTTTTTGCGGAACATTTGTTGTCTTTAATATAAAATGCGACAGATAACCATTATTTCATAAAAAATCACCGTGTATATGCTACGGTATAGTTGAAAATAAAACAAGTAGATACAGGCCGAACATAGTCAGACACAACCTTTGTACACGGAAAACGTCAGCTGATTTTAAGTATTACAAGTTTTTCTTTAATAACCACTCTTTTACGGTAGAGTAAAAAAGAAGCTGAGAACGCTATACTTATACGTCCAATCACGCGCGTCCAATATTATAGATGGCATTAATGAACCTAGTAGCTTTTCCTTTAACCTTTTACGATCACATCCCGTTTTTCCCCCTTGTGCGTGTGAAAATTTCCTTTTACTACGGGTACGAGCGTACGTGTATAGAAAAGAATCACCTTGCGTAATACGAAAAAGAATACTCTTTTTTACACAAAAACTGCTTATATTTCAACTTGTCTTTCATCGTCTTGTAATAAACCGTAATAAATTTTTCTCCAGCAATCTTTTGACCGATTACGATTGAAATAAAAGTTAAACTGTATACCTCAAAGTCCGCACGATTGCTCAGCGTTAAAATTTAATGTCACCGAAATATAACCGAGGTTTTATCAGCGAAATCCAGCAGCCGCTATTCAAACCCATAAAAATCACGCTTACTCCGCGTAAAATGTGAAACAGCCGTTCGAAACCCTCGTCTCCCAACATTAGTCTTCGCTCAAAGCACCGAAGACGTAGCTCTCGGCTCTTCTGTACATCCACGGGAGCTGACGTGGGTCTGTCTCTCCCCGGAACCGAATTAGGACGAGAATTCCCAGGCTGACTTCATCTCGTTTTGCACCGGATATTCGATTTTCGGTAGAAAAATACTTTTTCTCTTCTCGTAATTTGGGAAATGGTGGGTGGGAATCGTGTCTGCGCTAACGTTGGATATCATTGTATAATATAATTAATTAAAAATACTGTAGAGTTGTATATCATGTGTAAGAAATCATAAGTAATTAAATTACACTGTGTAGTGTTTAATTAAACAAAATTACAGTTATGAATAATTAATTGACTGTTTCTCATAGGGTATTTTTAATTTAAAAATAAATGTGAAGTATATTATTAATTAAAATGAATCTCTTGATTGAAAAAAAAGTATTTTTTAATTAAACTCAGACCTCCAGATTCTAATATAGAACGAACTGAAATCACGAGCGGAGGAATCTCATATATGCCTTCAAATAATACGGAAACGATTCATTTTATGGCAAATGCTCTTGAATGATCACAACAGCTCTTAGCGGTGAGAATTCGATGATTCGTTATTGGAATACTAATGAATAATTAATTATGTCAGTATCATTTCGCTATTCTTAAGTAGTTTCTATACATGTAGCATAAAATATGAGAAATTATGTGGTACTAATGTTTTTGAGGCCAGTTCATTATTCATTGATGATAATTACAGTGAAGTGAAACCCTTATTTGAATAATAAATCCAATTTCTTGATTGACACCGTGAAGACGACATTTTGCTTATCATCTCAAAAGTAAGAACATGACTTCCCTACTGAAAAAACTCTTATGAGAACTCACATGAGTACTCATGTGAGACGCATATGCGATCTCATATGAGATCACATATGAGTTCCCACATGAGTTCTCGCATGAGTTTTTTTAGTAGGGTTTGAACAACATTTGATAAATAACTATTCAGTATTACCCCAACACAAAATCCGGCATTCCCGCCGCGGCCACCAGCACCTTGCCTCTCCCCTTGAAACGCCAAAATAAAGATTTTTTATTCATGCCCCCCATATCGATCCGCGGGAGAAGAGGGCTACGCGTCAGCCATACAAAAGACGCGCGAGGTCAGGGAACGCGTTATACCTATACCTCTGTATACTCGCGGAGAGGGAGGAAAAAAACAAAAAAGAAAAGAGGGAAAAAAGTGCCGCCTCAATAGAGGCGAGAGAAGCGATCTTCTCATTCGATTAGGTGTCGAAGACTTCGTTTGGGCGAAAAATCTGAATTATTAAAGCAGTGCGCGCGCGGTGTGTGCCGCCTCGTGCCGCGTCTATTTCGGGCTCGCGAACGGGACGCCCGGCTAAAAATAGCAGCGGCGGGGCGTACACATATATGTGTGTCGTTTCGGCGCGGCGTGTGCGCGCATTCCGTCGCGCGTGCGGGTATATAACGCTGTATACGTGTATATTATAGCAGTGAGTTTACGCTGGGCTTTTTATCGACGGGGTGGGGCGCATAGGTTAATGATGCTTCTGGATGGTTATTGTATGATGAATTATAGAGGGGCGGGTTACGAGAGTCGTTAAATTTAGAGATAAAAAATTTATGTTGACAGAGACGTCATTGCCTGGCTTGAAAAGAACGAGCGGGAGCTATTATAGGGTAATGGCCAATAGGGTATATAACATCGAGAAATATAAGATTAAGTGGAAATTATTTAATATAGCTATGGATACGCTGAAATTGATTTAGTGAATGTTTTCTTCGGTACTGCGTTTGTATATTTGAAAGAGTCAGTGTTTGAGTGGAAGAAGTTTAATAAAACATGTATATTATATTCGCAGAGATTTTTCTACTGCCGATTGTTTCAAGTTAGGGTTCATTCAATGTCCACTATTAATCAGTATCGAACGGTAATAATAAGGTTGAGACTTGGCTGAAGCACGATATTGATTTTTCGAGCGCTGTATATTTCAAACTTTGAATTTATTTTCACAGTTAATCGATTATAATTGCGGGCGATTAATGGAAATATATTTCTTGCGAAGTTGAATAAGTAGGTCAAAAAAAATCAATCGTTTTATAAAAATCTGATTTATAAGTTTCTGGAACTTTTAGATGTCGTTTATCGAGATCAAATCATCGGCCTCATTTATACTTTCAGTTCAGAAGTTTCAGTTATAAAAATTCCTTTACAATGTTTATTTAACTTTTTCAGAATAATCCGTTACAAAGTGAGAGTTTAAAACCTATAGGAACAAATCGCGAATAAATGCGGAAAAAATTGACGAAAAAGCTCCCATTCAAACCCGTCGAACACGCACATATAAACACGTAAACGAAAAGAAGGAGACCATTTTCCACCAAACTCCCGCCCCGCAATCGCTTTAACTGCGGAAGTTTCCGCGCGTGCACGGCACCCGGAACTCGCGAAATAATTTAAGAAGACGACTCTCCGCCAGCCTGAAACGGGCCGAAAGCCATTACGGTGTATAATTCACGTCTTCATTCAGCGGGCGAAGGGAGGAAAGGGGAACAGCGGAACCGAGTAGACGCCGATAAGACCGCCGCGCGCGCACGCCGGGCGGCCTTCCCTCATTCATCGAGATCGAGCCCGCGCGTTGTCTTTCTTCCTCGCGTGTGTGTGTGTGCGCGAGCGCCGTAGGTGGGCTACATTCATCGAACCCTTTTGAAGTGTGTGACGCTTTTTTTTAGCGCTCACGCGCCCTATCTTCTGACCTACTTTTCCCTCTTTCGTTTGTTTGTAAAATATTTTTTTTTTGCTTTTGATTTTAGTTGAAGAGAACTGAGAAAATTGTTTGACTGCGGAGACGCAAGAATTGTTTGAATAAAGAGTTGTCTTTGTAATTTATTGTTAGACATATACGTTGCTGACTTTCGTAAGAAAAAAGCACTTTCTTTCGCACGTATAGAATGCGGTGAAATACACTAGGATATTAAAATTTTTGTAGTATGTTTAGTGCAACTGCTGGATTTCCATGCAAGAATAAACGTAGAATGGTAACTATTATAACAATCTTATAATATAACCCCTAATATCCATAGGTTTTTATGACTATAGTCATAAAAATGTTTGTATTTAACATGGTATTGTAACTATTAAAATATGTTAATAGTTACAATATGATGTTAATATTAAACATATTCTTCTCTCAGCGTACATATAAGTACTATACTACATTCTGGTAACAGTTTATGTATATACTTATAATTTATAGCTCCTGAGTATTACACAGCAATACATATACATAGACATTTCGTATGGAAACAGCACCTGTTGTTATAATTTGAATTGGCATCAGGTTGCAAGGCCAATAACGTATATTTGAACGTTCCACATCCATAGGCATTATACTAGACGGCGAATTTCAGTGCCAATCCATATTGTAATAGCAGATGTTGTTTCCTTCAAGCGTGTAATGTTTGATGAGTGTGAAATCTAACAAAGTAAGATCCCGGTATAATAAGAGATGAAGTAAATTCGAACAAAAATTTTTTCGTAACCTTCAGGTGACGCATGTTATTCGAAAATTCTAAATCTTACCTCACATCATAATCAGCGATTCGTCTGAAAATGTAATTAAAGCATAATTTTATCGCATACATAAGGGCAACCGCAACTGTAGAATTGTATGCGGTAAAATCGAATGAATGATTCACGTCGCGACGCACACGTCCTATATGGACCTCGCTGGCCGCCCGAGATTTCCACGTCGCACACAATTCCTCTATCTCCGCGTCTATACACGTCAGTATAGCTCGAACGTTTTTCATTTCGACGCTCGGGGCACGCGCGCGTGGAAAAGAAACGACGGGCTTACTTTAATTGCGTCGTAAAAAAGGTGCGAGGTTGCGCGCCCGTGCGATTTCCATAACAGTAAAGCGAGGCTGCAGCGCCAAGGGAGATAAAGTTTCACGTGCGCGGGACGCGCGCCGAATTTATCGCGCGACGCTTCTTGCCTCGGTGCCGAATTTTGCATGGTACGTGGGGAAAAAAGGAAAATTGCATGCGGCATCGCGCATGAAATCGGTTTAATTTCGCGGCTCGCGTATGAGCGACGGAGATGATATGGCGGTACTTTGCGCGCGTACCCGCGCGACGGAGAGTTACCCGCGTTGTAATTTTCGCGAATTTTTCTCAATAAAATGGCGCCGTGAGGGATTAGCAAATTACGAGGATGATCGTGCGGTATTTCATACAGGCGCGTACGCGCTCGGAGATAAATTGTTTTCCCGTTATAACTGAATTTCGAGCCGGAGCGGAGCGGTGAATTACTTTGTTATTACTAATTGCTTTTGAAATATTATCAAAGTTTGGGATAATCGCGTTAAATGAATTCTCGAACTATTGAGCTTGAATACTTTGCGAGCGAGAGCATTATATATGTGCAAATATATTCAATAAATATAGTCTTTGAGGTTTCACGTCTAACTTTCTAGTATCTTGTGAAAATGAGGATAGTTCTATCTCCCTTGATAGTACCTGTATATAGTAGCTGGCTTAATTTTCCTTGTGATAATTTATCACTATGTGATTGTTAGAAAGGGAGTTAATTAAAACTGACATTAAGAATACAGTTTACTCAGAATGTTTGCATGATTTTCACTTTATCAGCGAAGCAAGAAACCACTTTTCAATTTAAAATCGCATAAATCTTTATAAACCCAATATTTTCGGTTCATTATTCTTGGTTCATTAAAACTGAAAAAACAAGGTTGCCAAGAGTAACGTTAAAGTAAGAATCATGAAAGAAAAATTTCATATCTCACAAAGGTAACATATATTTCTACGGAAAATATTTCAAAATAAATTATCCTTTGAGAGAGTACATCTCAAGCATTCTTTGCTTCAAAAGAATGTCTTTACATCATGTACGTCAGTGTTTTGTCAATAACAAAACAACTATTTGCCCATCAGATCTTATAGAAAAATGCTTTACAATCGAGTACACTTCTTCAGAATTCACATAAAAAGTTTCCTTTTTGAAAAAAAGCGAAACTGCGCAACGCTGGATATTTAAAATTACGTAAAATAATAAGAAATATTTCACTAAACTAAAAGCAAAGTTCAAACCACGTCTCCGTGTTCACGCAACCCCGAAAATCCAGCCTCTCCTATATACACGATACCTCGACGACTCAGCATTAATTAAAACCCACTCGGCGCAACACTACGCAGCAGCAGCAGCAGCGGCAGCAGCAGCCGCGACCGGCGTCATCGTTTTCCCCCCGAAAAAGCCAAACCCACTGCGCTGCACGCAGCTGCGAGTTTACTATCGGCAAAGTTATTCCTCCTCCATCCCTGCATGTATATACCGCGGAGCAGCAGTCGCTATGCACGCGCCGGCTAAATCAACGAATCCCACGCACGCGAATATACATATATACGTATATATGTGGTATATTGTGAGAAGTGGTTTATGTATAGGCGCGCGCAGGCTCAGCAGTTGCAGCGGCCCGGCACAGCCGGCGGGATTAAGCCCGGCCTGAATCGTGTAACGTGTTAATTAGCGCGCGAGCGAAACCCTTTCCTCTCCCTCCCACTCTCCACCCATCGCAGCGCGCGCACACCGCATTGTGGCACACACACGCGCTCGTTGCGTTATAGTTCGACGAAGGGCCTGAGGAGAAAAGCGAATATCCCAACGCGAGCGCATTCAAATTTCAAAGTTTTCCGCGCGACACCGGGCTGCGGTGCTTTCTTTTGGGGTTTCCTCATTTTTGGTTGTATCCCCGGTGGACTGTAAAGGGGATTTCTGGATCTTACTGAGCAAGGAATATTTTACGAATAGATCTATTTAAATGTTAATTATTATAAGACGTGCTGAATGAGTTGTGTTGTCCATGTTACAAATAAATTATAGAGATATTTGTTTAATTTATACTATAAGTGCCTGCCATCATTTTCTAATTCGGTTGAAAATTATTTGTTACAAAACTGTGTAACAACTCGTGCAACTTTATTTTTAAATTAATTATAAAATACGTGAGAAAGTAACGGCTATTCTAGTATAGGTTTAAAATATCATTACCTAAGTTAGCTGGTAGTAGCGATTGGGAAAATATTATCTGTTTTAAGCGGTTTAGCAGGCAAACTAGAACTCGTAGATTATATAGCTTATTGGCTGCTTCCAGTACTAATTGGACTTCTCTATAAGTGGCAATTTATTTTTATTAATTAAAATAATCAATATATACGTCATTGAGAACGGAATAAAATTAACCAAACGCGACGTTACGTGATTACAACAGCACGAAAATACAGTTTCGTGCTCTTTCAGATCGAGATGATAGTTTATGATTTTTCATTTTTTATTAAACAGAAAATTAAGAATATAATGCTATTTATTTTACGGAACCTTTATGTACTCGTTCATTCGAAAAGTGTAACGTTGCATGATATTTTATATTAAAAATACAATATACGATTAAACATTCATATTTGAACAACATTCATATAGTTATCCGCTTTATAAGTCACTGAATATTTATACAAACCAAAATCTTTATTGATCTTGCAAAACAAAGCGTATAATTAATGGACTATTGCGACATCGATCGAACTGTTTTTTCCTGTTTATTTTTAAACAAAAATTGTCACACGGTTGTTAAAAGAATTATATTACGAATAAAAACATATGTATATATTCAGACAGATTTATAAAATGAATAACGTTGTACGTCCCTCAGACGGAGAAAATACTCTGTGTTTGTAGTAGCGCAGCGTATTTTTGATGATCCTCTGACGCCGTTATTAAAACTTTTCTGAGGTCGGATGCTAAAATATCACGGCTACTGGCGCACGTGTAAGACTAGCATGCATCGCAATTAAATTCACGTCCATGCTAAATAGTTCGCCGCGGTTCGCCGCGGTTGGCCGCGTCTCGAAATTCGTCGAAATAACGCGACAACACTTGGTTGAAACACAAAATATGTCTCTCCTTGCCGTTTAATAAAAGATACCACAAAACGCGTCGTAAATACGCTATGCACTTTCCATGGCAAAAACGACATTGACCCGTTCAACGTTTTCCGTTTTCTAGTATTTTCAACTGATTGGCCAGTTTAATGAGGTAAAACTTTTCATTCGATAAATTATCCGTAAAAGTTCCTTATTTCAATGGGGCGCTTCGATGAACGCTCTCTGGAGAAAAACTTGTCGAATTCCCCAGCGAGTCAAGTTCTGCGCAAAGAAGGTCGTTCTGCATTTGCAAACGTAACGTAAAGTGATCAATTTTATCACTGATTGCAGAAATTCGATCTTCATTTTGATGCGATGAATGATTATTCGTTTCGCGCATCAATGAGAATTTTCATCGAAAGCTTTTTTTTGTGAAGCGTGATGTATGGAGTGTTGGGAAAGATGTTTTATTCCAAAAAATATTGAACAAATATTGACATTCAAAGAGAGGAGGCGGTGCCCAAGAGACTTTGACTTCGATGATGCCATAGAGCTTTGTATTTGCAGAAATATACAGTATATGTTTGGCTTTTTTATCAAACGAATATGTATTGAAATCATAATAAATTGTAATATAATGTGGGGAGAAAATTTTTCTTCTATAAAATATACTCTTCCATGTTTACAATCTCATATTTAACGTTTTCTTTTTTATTATTTATATTCAATTCGTCATATTCAGTAACTATTTCACTCGTCTACAATTGATTGAACTTTTAAAAATCAGCAATTATTGTCATATAATAAATAATTCTAAAACATTTGCAAACTCGTCGAAACAAATACCATATTCTTGGGTTCTAAATATATCAAATATGTTCACGAAAGAAACTCCAACAGCCCAAAATCAACGACACTCCCGTTACTTCATACACAGCGGCCGCTAACATCTTACCTCCTGCCGCTAACATACCTACCTCACCCTCTTCGCAACTCGCGCAAAGACCGATCCGAATCCCTGGGCCGGCCTCTCGCCCGCGCGCGCGCGCGCAATCCAATCACGGATAAACGGATTACGGGAGGCTAACCTCCCCGCTCCCCTTCGTACGCGCTTGTCCTTGCATTGTTTGCAGCGTCGCTCGTCCATTATCAAAACGTCGCACTGCATCAGATTCGCGTATATGCGTGCGTGTGCAGCTATCGATCGCCGCGTCTCATCGTTATGCGCCGTCGACGTCTATACATTTGCCGCACACGCGTGCGTAGCACACGTGGAGATTAATTTTCATGCGCGTGTAAGGGAGAGAGAGAGAGAGAGACGGGAAGTCAAGAATCGTCGGTTGGACCGTGCCGAACGTCGAGGTGCGCTGGCAGAGGGATACGACGGTGTGTCGTTGAGAGAGAGAGAGAAACGAGGCGAGTGGGCGAAGAGTTATAGCGGGTTGCCGCACGCTGCCTGATTCGACGCTCGGAAGTCGCTCCGAGGGCTATGCGACCGCCCATTTGTTGCTTTCTTTGCTGGAATAAAAGGGAGAAATAATTGTAGCGATTGTCACGAAGAATAGAGTTTATTACCTTATTTGGTATAAAAAAAGTATGAATCTAAGAAGCAGGAGTGAGCATATTTTGACCACATTTACATATTCTCGATAAATAAGAAAATGCATGTATTGGGAATGTAAATGAAAGATTGAGATAAGAGATAAAGAACTCATTATTTCGTAAGGTCAAAGTTCTTTGACTTTTGATTGTATCCTTATGTATGACTGGAATAAATAAAGCTATTATTATAATACTACAAAACAAAACCTAGTTACTATTCTCCAAATTATCTTGAAGTGAAATTGTTTTCCGATACAAAATTATCTAATATAATAATTGTTAAAATATATAAAAATTTGTGCAGAATTTCTAATAAATATAAAATATGGGAATTGTTGAAGTGAAAGTGACTAAATACATTATTGGCAGTTTGAGAATATATATCATTTCGATCTGACGCAGGATAACTCTATTGAAAATAATGTGTCGCGACGTGTTCTGACGTCAATAGGAAACCTATATAGTTTGTATTAATGTTCACATCCTTTACTAAAATAGGTTTTAATAAAAAATGTCAAAAAAGGAATAATTATTGCAAACAAATATGATAATTATAAGTAATTAAAATTCTCTTTATCTCATAGTATAATTTCCACTGTAGGTAAAAACTTGGTCTAATTAGCTCACTAATGATTTAATTTTTACTATTATTATTTACGAGCGATATTAATAATATAAATTTACCTAACGAAAAATTCTGAACGTATATTAACACATGTGTTGGTTAAATAATACTTCAGATTTACGTATATAGTATTAGACCACTTTATAATAATATTCGTAAGAGGCTTATGTAAATTATTCTCACGTCATCGCCTTCAAGTAGGATCAAAAGCCGTTGGGATTAGAAGATTTGCGAAAATTTTCTTTAATATTCTACTGAAACTTCTATATATTCTCTAAATATAGTTAAAATTCTAAGAAATAATTTATCCCAACAAAAAATTAATCACCTTTTTTCCACAAGTAATACCTAAAAATTAAAAAACTTTTCTCACAGCGCCAGGTGTAATAAGCCAAGTCAGTGACGGTGTAATCCGCTGGGTGCAATAGCAAACTGAAATCCGTTAAATCGCGAAAATTAATGCGCGCACGGTGAAATAGGGCACTCGGCGCTCTCTCGCCTCACCCTCTCTCGACAATGCGACCATGTAAACTCAATGTGAAACCACCGCAGATCAATGAGAGAGAGAGAGAGAGAGAGAGAGAGAGAGAGAGAGAGAGAGGAGGACACACACCTCGACGTTCGTCCAATTTGCCGCGACGCTGCATGCGCGACGAGCGCGCGCACTCGAGCGTAAACGAAAGGGTCAAGTGCTGATTAATTTTTTAAAAATTTCGCAACTTTCGTTTCTCAGTTGATGGCTATCTATGTCGACATGTTTAATATTTTTTTAGCTTTTCATCGAATGCTGTAGGGGGCAGTATTTAGTTGATTAAAAAAGTTTAGTACATATCTATAGTCGGATTATATAAACTGGCGGGTCATGTTTTCCGCAATGTTACGTGCATCATAAATCCCGGAAAGAGTGCATAAAAAGTTCGCTCTGGAAATTATCTTTTGATCAACCAAGGCTCGCCCGGCAAAAATGAGGGACGTAAAAAAATTTTTGGAAGTTACTCGCTATGTTTTTCACCGGTACAGCGTCCAATCTCGCTATCATAAATTCATTAAACTGACACGGAACGAGGAGAAGAAAAAAGACTTACAGTCGTGCGCAAAAACAGTTACGCGAGAAATTCTCGGAGTTGTAAAATTTTACAAGCGCGGGATAAGCAAAGAAAAATAAACATTTCTCTGGTGCACTAAAATTCCCTTTTGTATGTTCGAGATTTCGCTGGTCTTTTGACTGCGTAATATGTATATATACATCTGCGCGCCGCGCGCAAAAGGCGCGTTATTATGTTATCCTTCAGCACCTGAAATTAATTAAAACAGACTGAAAAGCAAAGCGTAAAACCTCGATTTATCACTTGAAAAGGTACAAGGAATACGAAGAAGGGATTTTAAATTCGTGAAAGGCACTTTTAATTAAATTCAGTAATGTTATATAAATTTTGTTTTTTTGAAATCGTAAACTATAGAGATAATATTAAGATTTACATCAAACAAGGAAACTTGTAAAAAAGAAAAAATATGTCATAAATACGAAAATAAATTAACCTATTTATTTATTCGAATTAAGAGTGTTTTTTGAAATAATATTAATCTTCGATATGAATCCGTTTTCATTTAAAACCTTCCTCGCGTCTAAAGCATAAAAAATAATCCACTAAATTTCAGCACACATCGTAACAGAAAAAGCTAAATAAACACGGCGCAAAACATTCGCCACCTCCCCCTACTTCCGAATTTCCATCCTCTTTCCTGCGCCTCAAAGAGAAAAACCTCTTCTCTCAGCGAAAAGGGTCAGGAAACTAATTTGCGCGGCAGCCTGAAAATGAGCCCCGCGGACGGATTATGCCGCCCCCGACGACGACGACGATGACGCCAACGAGAAATGCAAAGCGCGCGTCTCTCAGCGAAAGAGAGAGCCGCCTAAGCAAATGCAAACGAGGTCCGGCGGGGAGTATCCATTTACATGCGGCGCGAGCGAAAGGCTCTATCTTCGTCGAAGCAATTGATCGCAGGAGCTACTATTTTATCGTGCTGTTGAGTTGGCTTCCGGTTGTCGAGAGGTGCTTCGTGCTTCTTTTTTCCGAGGGATGGGGTGGAAGTTAGAATATATATGAAATGGAGATTGTTGAACATTGACACCGTTTAGAATTTCGAGTTTTTCCTGATTTTAAGTGCAATTTAGAATGTTAAATGTTTTATTTTACAATTTAGAATAATGGTATATTATTGATAAATTAAAGAGCCATTTAATAGATTTGGTAATTATAGATTGATTGATCGATACTTGGAAAAAGGAGAGGATGAATATCCGAATACTTGCTCTAGAATATGAACTTTTAAATTACAATTGAAAATGTATGCGATAATATCGCAGGAGATTTGATTTTTTTATCGAATATGCATTGTCGACTGCAACCTTTCATTAAGTTGGCATGATAAGCGTGGAGGTCGCAAACAAAGTCATTAAATGGAGATTTCATTCTTTTAGCTGAATACTGAT
>JAPYZO010000504.1:0-31240 GCA_030522905.1 Torymus flavipes | reverse complement strand
TAGTATCTTGTAAAATACAGTGTCAATTTGATATAGATAAATATTAACGGAGTTCAAATAAATAATAACAGGAATTATCTTCAAGGTAAAATAGGAATTGTACTTAAACAAGGTTATGCTGTATTTTTAGCATAGAACTAGATTAGATATAGTAATACTACAAATACGTATCGATGCAACCACGTTGATACACGTTAAAAATTATTAAAAGTATGAAAAATTTCATGTTTATATAAAGCAGAAGGTTTCAATAATTTCACTGAATTCTCTATATCAAATTTTATCTGGCAAGTGTTGGTAAAATCTCTAACTATAAATTTTCAAAAGTTAACAATGCATTAAAATTATTATCAAAATACAAAATTTCAGTATATTGTGAAGTCCGAAATAAAGAAAATACAAGGAGTAATTGTTAAATATATTTTATTTACCAATATTTCCGTTGTATAATATATGCTATCGCTGTATGTTCGCTCGTACAATTATTCCGCTTCTGTTTGTATACTTTAGTGTATTTGTCGCTCCGTTATAAGAATTATACCCTCAAATGTCGTCTGAAGCAGACGGAGTTCGCGATCGGTTTTTCTCCACGCCGTAACTGTCGCGCGTGACACACATCACTTCTTTTAAAATACAAAATAATTAGGTTAAAGATGATCGAGAACAGTAAATCGAGATCATCTTATTTAAATGCTGATTCTAAAGAAAATATAATATTAATTTCCTATATATGTCGAAAAAATCACTCATGAGAGTAATCTAATTTAAATGATGCGTCACAGGACGTAACAATATTACACATTTTATCAAAAATTAGTTTCAAAATTGAAATACCTAACGAAATCTGCATAAGTAATGAGTTACTATATTGCAAACAGTCATCTATTTAACATTTTTTTTAGTAATTTAAAATTTACAAGAAAAATCAATATTTCTCGATAAAAGAGTCTCAAAGAACAATTCATATAACAGAAAGTCGGAAAAACGTTTATTTCCTCCAAGCTCTCATTCTGCTTCTAAAAACCTTAACCACACAATTTCTTCGAGATCCTCGCCTCTCGTTAAACTCGCAAACGCGCCGCGTCTTTCCATAGATTTCAAAACCCCGTCCCCTGCACCGCATTATCTCGAGAAGTTTTTGCCGAGAACCGCAAAACTTTCCTTCACCCTCTCCCCTTATACACTCTCACAATTGCGTATATATATATACGCCCAACAAAAGGAGACCCGAGCGAGCAAAGCGGCCACCAAAGAAGGAATACCACAAACGACCCTAGCTCTCTCTCTCTCTCTCCCCTATACGCGCGTACCTACATTCAAATGGCCGCTGCATTTTACCGATTCCGTCTACTCTAGACCAAAACGAGAGACAGAGAGGGGGAATCAAGGAGAGGAAGAAATCGAAGCCTGAAACGAGAAAACCGAGCTCATGCATCTTTTATAAAGGCCTCCTTTACGCGCGTGCGCGCGCGCACACGCAACGACGAGTAATCGCTTTGGTGTCGACCACAAGACAGCGAGACGTTTGATTAACGCTGGACTCTCATATATATTCGTGCGGGTGTCTTTGGGAGTCACACTTGCGGTTAATTCGTTCGTCCAATAGAGGGGCAGTGTTACTGAACGCAATTTCCCATACTTTTTCCATTTAGGAGTCTTTAATTTGTCGAGAGCCTGGTAAGCTTCTGAATTAATTTTGGGAGTCCCTGTACGTATACATGCTTACCCGAATATGTAATCTATTTGTACACATAATACACGCGTGTTTACTTATTTGGTTTTCCGTATTTGCTTCTGAATTCGGACTCTATGAGAATACCAAATGAGATCCGATAATGTCCAATATACGTAATCTAGCTGCAGTTTTCTCAGAGAATGCAATTTATCTAGCTTGCATATTCATACAATTCATAAATAAATATTAATGAAAAGATTAGCATTCACCTCTGGTCGCTTCTTTGCGTAGGAAGAAAATTCAAAGGCATGATGAAAATTGAGCAGCTATCGTAAACATGATCTCAAAGAAATATTATACAGATATATATATATATACACGTAAGGAGATGCATACTGTCTTGGGTATAAGACTTGTCTTGCAGGATAAGGCACGCATCTACTCACCAGACATATAGACTTTCCGTATCAGCTTTCGTACTCGAGCCGTCTTTTTCTGAACTTATTTTTCTCTCAGAGTAAATCGATTTTAAATATGCATCTGCTCACCTATCATGCGATACTCTACCTAGAAATTTACGTATAACAACTTTTATACATTGTATATCCGTCGTTAAGTAAATACGTGCACACATTTCAACTTCTCTATACAAAAAAAAAAGTTTAATTGTAGCATTAATAGAAACATAAACAAAAGATTAAGTTTAATTCCCGAAAAATTTAAGCTTACTCACGCCACGCTTAATCATCGCTCGTTAAACGCGAACTCGCGACGCATCTCTGCGCATGTACAAAATTACAACGACCACTTTCAAGGCATATAAAACCGTCGTCTCTGCCTCTCGCACTCCCGCGCGTAAACATATTCGCCCTCTCTCTCTCTCTCCTACTCGCATGCCCTTTTCGTATGCGTGACACTGCGCGTGCTTTAAAGTATACACATACACGCACAAACGCGCGCACACACAGTCGTTAGCTGAGGAACGCTCGCTATCTTGTACGCGTGCAGAATGGCTACGAGGGGGTAGATCGAGGATCAAAGAATTCGGAGGAGGGAGGGAGCGAGCCTCGCCGTTATTAGATTCCAGCTGGGGTATAGGGAGGGAAAGGGATTGAGGATAATTGATTTGCGCGATTTCGATCTCTTACGCGGGCCGTGCTCTTGATGATCGGCTTTGCCTTTCGATTAGGACCCGCTGATTTTGGGAGTAATTAACGCGCGCGATGGCCGGAACGAGGAGGTGTAGAGTAATTAACTGGGACTCATGCATGCAATTAATTATATTAATGGGATTATTATTCGAGTTTTGATTAGAGAGCTTTGTCACTCGCCATTGATGGTTATTATATTAATTATATTGGGGGTACTGCGTTTGTCTGCGTTGATTGTTCGAGTGGCGATTGATTGCATGCAGGATATTATATACTCTATATGTTACAGGACTGGGTACTAAATGATTTTGGTAAATGTTAATAAAGAAGATAAGTATAATGTAATTAGTGGTTAGCTTTGTATTGAAAATTGAGTTTGGTACAATACTTATTATTCTGATGAATTATAGCGGAAAAGAAAATATTACATGTAGATTAGAAATGCGCATAATATCAAATAAAGAAAAAAAGATGATGAGGTGTTTCTTCGTTTCAAGTAAGGAGACAACTCGAAGTCTTGTTTAAAAAGAGCACAATTCGTATACGTACGTTTTACATATGGATACGACATAACAAAGAAAATAGAATATGCATACTGTTTATTATTAAATAGACTCTATTTACCTAAAAAAATTAATCATGCTCTTTATCAATGAAACGCAGCAAATCATTGTAGTCAACAATGTGCTTCAAAAATATTTTCAAAATTCACGTCACATCATACATTGCTATACGAACCTTCAAACAGCTCCTTCCTTCTCAACAGATGGGTAACTCGGCCTGTCTCGCGGCACAGCTAAATTCTAGGCCGCGAAACGTCGTTAAGAATAATCCGAGACGAGTTATCATCTGTACGGCGCTCACCAGCCGCGTAATCAGCTGGGACGAATATATATAGCCCCCGCTAAACTCGGTCCTTGCCGCGCAAACTGAATGAAGAACTTGCACAGAGGGAACAAACAACCTTCATTAGCTTTCTGCTTCTATCTCTCTCTCTCTCTCTCTCTCTCTTTCCCTCCCTCTCGATGCAGAGAACTTGGCCGAAATCGTCCACGCGGGGAGTACAATCGCGCGTTCTGATGCCGTCCGTGAAGAAAGCAAGAAAGAGCCGGGGACGCGCCATAAAGTTCAGGGGAGGAAAAAGTTTTCCACGTGATGGCCGGAGCAGACGATAAAAAGTTAATGAATAACGATAAATCGGGAATAAAGCGAACGAGCGCGAGCGTTACGACGGAAAGTGGTTTGGTGGTATTACAGGGCGTGTGTATTTGATTTTCCGCTATTTCGAGCAATTTTTAACGGGTAAATGTGTAATGGAATCATGCCTGTGTTTGAAAGACGACGATTCCTAGTGATTGATCTTGCTTTACTCGGGTGACAGCTTTTTTCGTTAGAATTAATACTAAAATAGAGGGGGCCATTTGCTATTGATCTTCATTTTAACTTGAGGCCTATCCCGGAGTTATTTGAGTGTTTCAACTTGAAATTTAAAAAAAATCTTCTCTGTGGCCTCACTCACCTATAAGACCCAGAAAAAAGTTATTAATACTTTTATGTTTACGCTATTAACACATATTTTTTTTGGGAAATCATACGTTTTCGACAGTTTTAATCAAGAAATTGATTTAAAACGACTGTTCAGATATTGATAAAACCTTAAGAAATGTATAATTTAATATCCCATGAATCTAATGACCACATCCAAATGTTCGTCAGGTTGATTCACCAATTTTTAAAGTTAATACAAGCAAATAAATAAAATTATTCACCTTCACTCAATCATGACTCACTCTATTCTTCAAAGTTGCAAAGAGGTTAGAAAGTCCGAGGCGACCACATGCACTTGACTCACGGCATACCGATAGTACTCCCTTAAAGAAATATCAGACATTTTTAGTCAAGACCCTAGTAATGAAGAATATTTTTCGAGATATTTTTATTGTTTGAAGTTTCGAACTTCAAAATTTAATATTCTTAAATATTATTGTAGGGGCTACTTTTATGCATAAATCAAAATACAAGAGGCTAATTCTTTTTTATTAATAAATAACCGTTTGTAATTCTAAATTTAAATTTTAAACTCCTAGCAGGACGAAGTAAAGCGAGATCTTTCTAGTATATTTCTAAAATGTATTATTTAAAGCTGCTTCTACTGATTAAACTTGCATTAAACTTTCTTATAAGCATTAAATTTCATTTACGTGCCCATCCATTATGTAGCAATTAATCTCTTTTTGAATTAAAATAAAGTTAATTATTTTCCAATCTCCCGTAATGTAGGAATTCTCAACAACTTAGTCTATTGGTAATATTCACACATTACGAAACTCTTTCATTATAACATTACGTACTAAAAGCAAGTTTGGAATGAAAAGTAATAAAAAGTGAAAAGCAATCAAATTGTGGAAAACTGAAGTAATAGCATTATGAGAATGTATTAAGAAAGTTTTCCGTTCCTTCGAAACTTCCGTAATGTGATATTAAGTAACAGGAAAACCGAAAAATTGAAAATCTCCATAAAAGAAGAAGTCACCTATACTTATAAGCCCTTTAAAATATTCTCTTTGAAACTATCGTATTTCCCAAGTAAATCAAGCCTGAATTAAAAATTATAAATGACTTGAGCATGATTCCGAACACTGAGCTACAGTAAATAATAAACGTTTTTATTTCAAAGAACCCTTCTACATCAGCCTCATTACTAATATATCAGAGCTTCGACCGAAACTTTGTGTCTTCCCCAAAAGCAAAATACAATACAGTCTTTATTCTCTTAAAAAAGAGACCATTCATCGATTTAATAAAAAAAACTTTGCTACCCATATCCCTCGCATAAGAACCGTCGAAAAAATTCAAAAAGTACCTCATAACCCTTACCACAAGCCATCACGATCCCACCACCCTTAATGATCGACCTCCAGATCCATACATTTGTCCGGCTCTCTTGAAAGAGTTAACCGGCGCGGCACTTAGAAAAATGAGCTACTGCTCGACGAGCCGACCACCGCCCACAGCTAATCAGACGGGCGCCGATCGGGCAAAAAGGCCGCCGGGGACGCAGTCGTCGTCGTTAGCTCTGCCTCAGTCACTGCCCCCCGAAATTGCCGCCCGCCTGCGCGCGCGCGATATCTCCTGCTTTATCGCGTGGATCGTTTCGCGCGGAGCTGAGGATTCGGCGTTTGGGACGAACGAGATGGAAAGAGGGAACGAACGGAGGGTTGGGTTACTTTTTTTAGGGGGGTTTTATTGTCTTCGGGGGTGTTGACTGGATCAAGTTAATTTAGCGAGCTCGGGTTGCTGGATACTTATTCCTGGGGCATTTTAGAATCTTGAAGAAGGATAAGGTTACGCGGCTATTCATATATATATAATGATGAGATTGAAGAATGATGTATTCAATTTAAAATGCAGAAATATCGATGTGAATGATATTTTCTTTATTTATGATACATCGTTATGTTTATATTTAGTCACTTCGTCGTAGGTAGTACTCATTACTTCCTCAACTTATATAAAAGCGTGATTTTCTTTTCATAATTTTTCATTATACAAAGCTGTATATAATATAGCTAAACAACTTGAAGAGGAATTTGGTTAGAATAAAGTCGTTGATTTTGTTTAGTTTATAAATACTTCAGTACTTCACTTTTCTCATTTTTAATGAAAATGTAATAAAAATGTAAAAAGTTGACCTTTTCATAAGAAACAAAAAAAAATATGTCGCTGGAGCACATTTCTAGGGCTGGGATAAAAGATTTTAAAATATAAAAACTTTTTACAGTGTGCACTGAACGGAATATAGCTAACGAAAACAAAAAATAATTTTTTATAGAAAAAAAATACCTACCAAGCCGATAATTTTCAGAATTACAGTTTCTCAAATTCCTACAATATCGATATCTAATTTTTTGTATTCTTCTATAAATGCAAAAACTGTAAATTTTAAACAGAGTAAAGTAAAAACTATTAAAAAGCTTACCACCCATAAAACCACAACGCGCTACACTCGTCCTTCCCAAAATGTCACCTCCCCGCCAAAAAAACTTTTTCCCAAATTAAAAACAAAAAAGTAGAAGCAGTTCTCTTCCTCACGAGCAAAAAAAGGTCAGCAGCGTCATAGCTCGCGCGAACAAACGGCGCGCGCGTCCGGCGCAACTGCGGAGCTTCTTCTCGGTGGAGCGACGAGGTGTGAAAATGATTTTCTGCCGGCGGCGTGACAGATAGCGCACAATGCGCACGTACATACACGCGAGCGGTGGCGGCGGCAACTTCTCGTTAACCTCTCCTCTCCCTGGAAGCCCCGTTGTGAAGCAAGAGGGTGAACGAGAGAGAGAGAGCCTTTTACACTCTCGTGAACGCGAGCTAAATATTGTAGCGCGAAAATTTTCGCGGTGCGGACTGCCGTGGTGTTATGAAATTAGGCGGGAGAAGAGAGTGAAAAGTGAGCGAGCAGGGCTTGAATGAGAGGAAAAAAGAGAGAACGAACGTGGGGTGCCGGAAGGAGAAGGGGACCGTAATATATATGCTTGGCTGGTTCTACTTGTTATTGTCACGTCACGTACCTAATTCTCGTAACTGCAAGTGATCCATAAAACAGAAAGTATGTCTACGTGCGGGTATTACGGCAGCTGACACGTTCTACTTATCGCTCTATACACAATTCATACAGATAATATTCGCTAAAAGCAGCGCACGTTCCTTCGTTCCGCGTCGCTTCTTCGTGCTTTCATTATTATTTTTAATTAGACAGTGAAATGAAGAAGTAAAAATAATTCCTTCAATGTTCCGTGAAAAGCGTTGGATAAATAAACTTTTATTTTTGTCGTCATAGAAGTTTATATTTAATGGCAGAGACTGTTTTATTTTCTTTTTCTGCTTTTCATTAATTTATTTTTACTTAGGTATTCAATAGAGACGGAACTAGCGATCATTTTCTTCCTCTATATAAAACACGGCAATTATACCAGGTTTATTTATGTGTATACCAATTTTGTAATATAAAAAGACAGAACTGACACACTTTCTGTAATCTTATATATATGTAAATATTCAACATTCCAAGATGTTTTATAAGATAATTAATCTGTTCTTTATATAACTTCATTAAAAATTAACAGGAAATACGGATGCAGTTTTATGTGCAGTATGATATACTTTTTCTGTTCTATTCCTCTATTAATCTATGTAATTAATAGAGGAAAGTCAATAGAAATAGAAATCAATAGATTCAAGATAGTGACTTTACTGATATCGCAAAAGTAGTTAATTCTTATAGAGAAATACTATCATGTCATTTATATTGTGTATTTCTTATTTAAATTTGGAAACTCACACCATTACAATGTTTGTTTTCGAAAAAAATACCGCTCGACCAAAAAAAAAGAAGAAAATCAAGTAAACTCCATAATCGACCTCCACAACCGATTCCACCAACATTATACGCAATTACTCTAATAATTCAAAAGACGAATCGCCCCAAAAGCCACAAATCTCGAAAACGCAGGCGACGCCCTAAAGTGCCCTTCGCGTTGCAAAAAATCCGCTTCTACCCGTATGATTTCTCGCCTGACGCTCATGTAACGTACTTAGGTACACTTCGCAGCTGCGGCATGACGGATCCTTCAAGTTGCTGCGACGCGCGACGACAGGGCTCGAAGCAAAGATTTATAGCTCGCGCGCGCACAAGATAAAAAATGACCTGCGGATCGCGAGAGAAAGAGAGAGAGGCGCCCGAAAGTTTGTCCTTGTTTCCGGGATGATGCAGCCTGGTGTTCATTCAGCCCGCGTAATTTTGAAAGAAGAGGAGATCTCATTTGGGCTGGAACTTGATTCGCCCTAGTTAAGCCATGATTTGTTTACGGTTCTGCGCGTAGTTGTGCTAGTTGATCGATTTGTCTGAAGTTGGTTTATTTTGTTAAAGGGAACTTGTACAAGATCTGTTTATGTTTCATTGTTCGAGTGGAAATGAGTGGAATTAATTGAATATAAATAATGCCTTCAATTACTTCAAACTGTTATTTTATGTTTACTCATAAATACTATCTAATAAATATATTTAACTGAACTTTCATACAATTCACTTTAGAATTCACATCGACGTGACATAAGCTGAGCCAAGTAAAATTCCGCGTATACCGTTATCACCCATTCGGCATTGCGCCTCGGTATTATCTTTCACCACTCATTTCGTTTGCATTTTTTTTTGGCTGCAGACTCGAGGGCTGCATTTTTCTTGTCAGCTGGTTCTTCGAACGAACTCTTTTTCTCAGTCAATCGAGTGAATGTTCTCGAGACTCAAATGTATGAAAAAATGTAGACATGTTCGTGAAATTATGTCATAAATGTCATGGCTAAGAAAACAAAAAATTATTTGATACTTTTTTAGAGGAATATCCACAGTAAAACTCAGCAGAAACAGATGAACACATGCGATGTTCCAGCAAACTTGGCAAAGTGTACATAATTTTCCGAATACATTTTTCGAGAATAGGTTTTAATCACATTTGAATTTTAATGGATCTACAGTATGACAAACTTACTTTCAAAGGATTATTTGCGTTTAATAGTAGTTTTCAATCCTCCAATTTCAATGAGATATAAAAAAAGGCAGTCAAATAACCATATATACTGTTCGAACGATCCATTCGCTCAGTATAATAGATTAATATTACCGATGAAGAATGTCCTCATCACTTTCGAAGCACGGTGCCATTCGAAAAATTTGCCACTTCCATAATATACTATACGATAAATTCTCCGGATAATTCGCGGTCCGATATAGAAAAAGGCCGAACGAGCAGATTCCGCCATTACCATAAACATGCCATTAAAACTCCATCGCAACTCAGACAAAAAAGCCCGCACATATATATTCCCCCGCAAAGCGCGACCCTTTCGCAGCGCGCGGGACGACGAATGCGGGTACGCTTGCATTTTACATAATCAGCGCCTAAACACGCAGCGGCTCTCGTTACGGCTCTACGCGTCCCCGTAAATATTCGTCAGGTGGGATTAGGACGAGCGCAACTTTATCCTCTCCAGCTCTCTATAACGCCCCCCCCCCCCTCTCGATTTGCGAATAATAACGTATAGTTAATTTCTGCGTGGGCCGCGAGGGAGCGGCTGGACTCTCGATCGATGCCGCGCGGAAATTTCAATATCGCGCGAACAGGAGATGACCAGCGCACGCGCCTGCTCGGCAATTAAGCCGAATGGAAAAGGAATTATCTTTGATTGCCTTCGTCACACTGCTTTGTCGTTATTTCAGGGCCATACACGCGGATAGCTTTGCTGAAGAATTAAAATAAAAAAAAAAACGTTACCAACGTTGCACGATCGTGCGGGTGTCGGATTAATGCGCAGTTACGTCGGGCTTGATTTTTATTTTGTTGCGTATTCGTTTACAGTGTACTCGAAATCAGGAGTAGTTTTGAGAAAATGGCTCTGTAATTTTATATGATCCTCGAGAATAGCCCGAAATTTGTGGCTGAATTACGGTATATCAGAAATAGTGCTTTATGAATTAAAATTTGAATTTATATATATAATCACAACATGATTATAAACATCGTGAATTTTCCGCATTAATTTATCGTGTTTACAAATTCTATAAAAAAAATTTAGGAGATTATTCGTCAATGTAATTCACGAACAATCGCAATAAAGCAAAACCTTCATAATCCTCTCATTCTCACCATGGCCATCATCCGCAGTTTTCTCACGGTATATATACGCACGTATACAACTCCGTCCAAGAGTCTCTCCCACGTCGAACTTCATATACCCAACCCAGTTTTCTCGCTGCGATTCAAAATGCGCTCGCGCCGGTGCGAGACTATAAGACTTGAAGGAAAAGGGAGTGGAGACGGAGGAAGAAAAACTTATACTTCTGTGTACACGGAACTTTGCTCATTTCTGCCTGCGCGTTCTCGCCGCCAACTTTCTCAAAAGAAAGCGAGCATAACGCGGTACGTGACCATCGCGCTAGGGGAAATTACTTTCGGCGACGCGCGCGGCCTCTCGAGGCCACTTCGCCCATCTAAGAGAGAAGTCAGAAAGAGAAGAGAGAGAGACGCGTACGATTCTAATCCAAGGCGGAAAGCACGGGTGTAATTAGGCTTCTATTTCCGGGCGGAATTATAACGTGAGACGGCGTGGCGCTCGTTACGCGTTATTTGAGCTTCACTGTTTGATTTCTGCGCGAGGGTGCACTGCCTTCTCTCAACGCCTGAATGACTACGCGTTATATGGAAGACGACTGCAGTGTTGATCTTGACCCACGTTGCTAATTATTACGTCTTCAATTTTAAATTGCCCTTTTGCTCTTGTCTCCTCGGCGAAACGTTGATTAACTATTGTTTGCTTAATTATCACTTTGTAATTAAAATATAATAATCGTTTTGAAGAAGTTTCGCATTTAAACACAAAATTTTAATTAACTTCATTGTTTCGTTATGTGCAGTATTTATTATTAATTAATCTGATTTGCACCTACATTATTTTCGTACTAAAATTTTAATTGGTTTTTAATGTTTGAATCAGTCATAACCGAAACTCAGCTCCCCAGAAATTACACTTTTGTCGTATCCAAAATAATGAGAAATATGATGAAAAAGTCGATTCGAATAGTCTAATTTCGTGTATATTATATAAATAATCTATATACTATTTATCATTTCACCCACGACCCTGAGCCCCGGACTATGTACGCTTTTATTTATAGATCACGATAGTCCCTTAAAAATATTCTAGCATGTACAAATGCCAATCTCCATGAAAAGACTATAAAATCCTCGTTCCTTTCGTGCCATTCGAATCCAGTGACGCCATTAAAAATTCAGCAGGATCCAAAAGCCATCAGCCCGGAGAACGAAAATTCTTTCGCTTGTACATTAAGAACTTCCTTCTTGTCTGTGTCTCTGCCCTCGCTGAGCCTCCCTTTCCCTCTGAATTTTTCAAAACAACTTTCCAAGTCGGATCGCGGGATATCCGTGGGCGTCTACCGCTCTCTCTCTCCCTCTTGCACCTTATCTAAGCCGCGTCATTTGCCTAATGACTTTACGCGCGCCTGTCATAATCGCCCCGATCGCAGAACTCGCAAGTAGGAGGCGGGCGTGTAACTGAACGGGCTGAAACTTACGGATCGCAGGAAGGTGCAACGAGCTTGCGAGAAAGCGCGTGCTTTAGTTCGAACTGTTTTGATGAATTCGGGCTTTTCGAAGTAAGTGCGAAGTTTGGGTTTGTGTGTGAATTCGTTTTAAGACCTTGATTATGCGTACGATTGAAATGTGCGTTCTCTAATGTATAAAAAATAATTTTGTATTGCTGCAGAGTTTTATTGTGAATTCACATTTGATAAAAGTAGAAATAAATAAACGAGATCTGGAATGTTATATCTATTGGTCAAATTTAACTTTTAGAAGCATTAAACAAAATCAATTCTGTGGCTTCCCGAAAATACCTCGTAAGTGCAGTCATGTATTTCCATTTTTTTTGTTAGAATAACTTCTGGAAAAACCACATAACTCTACTTCTTTAAAGAATAATTTACGAAAATATGTTATTTAGATTAGTATTCATAGTATTCAGATGCAGTGTTGCATTTAATCTCATTTGTCCTGATTCAAATCACCGATGCAAAACTAAAAACTCGATTTACTCGAAATAATGAAAAGTGGAGATAATTGGTTATTCCTGGAAGCCACACAATTATAAATGACACACTAAGCATTTAAAGCCGGAAGGAGAAAATACACGTCTTAAAACAGCCCCAACCACAATATGAAAGAATCAGCAAAATATACAGCAAATTAGACAACATTACGCAATCCGCCGAAATTCACGTAAATTTTGCTCTGATTTTAAATTTCAAACGTGACCAAGCAAGCATCTGCCCACCGCTTTCTCAAATTTACAATTCTCCCCCGCAATCCCACATAATATGTTGTATATAAATCGCGTGGACGCGCACTCGTGCGTAGGTTTCGTACACAAGCGTTTGCGCGCGTGCGGTTGTGTAAAATTAACGCGGCTGCTCTGCAAACGAAGCGCCAACAGTCGAGAGGGCGTTCTGCGGTAAAAAATGTAATAAAGGCAAACTGACGAAATAAAGAGAAAGAGAGAGATAAACAGATAATTTTCTTTTACTGCCCCATTCGCCCGCGCGCAATAACCAGTAAGAGTTGATAGAGCGACGGTGCTTATTTTCGCGTATAACCGCATGCACGTGCGCGAGCTTCATTGTCGCGCTTTATATTCATTCGCCGGGTTTAGTTTTTTTTATAAAGAATAAACATACACCGAGTGTTTTAAATTTAGCTCGAGTGACTTTGTGGCTTGAAAACACACACTGCGGTGGTACTGGGTTGGAGAAACGGTTAGAATACGTGGTCTTTTTCATAATTATGAAATACCGCATCGTTTAAAAGTGCTTATTTCAAACTCTCGAATTTTATTGAATCATTGACAAAGCTCTGTACATACAAGATTATTTTTCATTATACTAAATAAAACATTTAGATAAAAATTATAAAACTTTCATATATATTTATGCTTATTTGTTTTCATGCAAGTCAAGTATGCACTGGTTCTATATCACATTATCAACGTAAATCTAGCCACAGAAAATAATATTTAAAAATAAATGTTTAACTATTCGCGTTCCAAATTCGCACGTCCGCACTACAAGAAGAAAATAACGAAACGGCGACTGTCAAGCTATGCAATAACGTCGATAGCAAACGGACACGCGGCTGGCAATTATTCGTCGTGCGAGCGCAAAAAAGTGGCGCAGCAACGCGGCACCAAAAGAAAAGGGGAACGACAACCGAAAGAAGCCTCGCTCGCTCTTCCCCGCGTCGCACGACTACTCGGATATTAGTGACCCAGTGAACCGCGAGCGTGTGCGCGCACACACGCGACGCATTCCGCGAATGCCCCATCGATTTCCCATGAAAAAAGTGAATATCGCCGCGCTGACTCCCTCGCGACGATGACGACGGCGACACGGGAATTCGATTACGCGCGCAGGTGCGAGAGGGCTTAATTAGAGCGTAAGCGACGCGCACCGGTGCGGTCTTGTTGATTCTTTTTCAATTAGTTCCCAGTAACGAGAGTTTCCCCGTACGTGCGTGCGGTTGCGTGAGTGTATGTGGAAGCTAGTGCGGATGGGTTCGGTGTTGATTTTGGAATGTAAATGCATGCGAGTACGTCGAGTTGTTGGCGACCTACTTGGGGAGGACGTTTTGGTAGTGGGTTTTCTCGGCGTTTTTCGTTCGGTAAAATGAAGCTAGTCTGTTACCAAACATACCAACGTAATTCGTTTTCTGGAAAGAAACTTTGCATTTATTATGCCTTTACTTTGATTTAATAAGAACGTGATGTAGACGAAAATGTTAGTGGTAGGCAAGTTTGATTTTAGGAGTGTATAAATAATGAATCTAAAGTTGTTGTGTGAGAATCGATAAATTAGAAATCGAGGAACGTGTACTTCGGTATTTCGCGATTCAGTTGTACTAGTCTCTGCCAATGATACAACCACCAGGGTAAATATTTACATGTGTTATGCTGACGAAAGCCCCTTACGCTCACATCGCTGATTACGGCCAAAAATGAAAACACAAATAGAACAAAGTTAGAGAACATGAGTAAAACAAAAAGAAAAAGTATGAACAAGTAGTTAATGAGCGAGTTTAGTCAGACGTGCAATTCAGTTGCCTATAATAAAAAAATTTTATTTCGTAGCTAGTTGCAATTTCTGAAATAGTGGAAGAAAGCCGCCGTTAAATATATAATAGTCCATGAGACTCTACCGGTCAAATAAACCATAATCCAGAATGAAAAATGTTATTATAACTCTTTGAAAAACACGTTTTCTATCGAAGTGTTCGAGTGAATAAACGTTTACGTCAAACAAATCCAATATCCACATCCCACGCCAAAACAGTTGATTTTTTCCATTTTCAAATATAACCTGAATCTCTTGTTTTCATAAGCATACACAAGAGCATTGCGTATTCCCGCTCGACAAATAGCGTACGAGCATACGTATCAGCATGTTTTTTATGGCACTCAAACGTGAAATTCAACAACAACGAATTTAATAAACCCTCCGCACGAGGCGCGCGCGACTACACCTTCCAGCACTCGGCGATCCAAATCCCAAGCGAGTTATCGACGATGAATCATGGTATAGCTGTATACACATGTGTGCTGCACGTACACAACTGAAGTTCCATACGTATAAACGTGAAATCCACTGCGCCACTCGCGGCTGTTATTTTTCGATCGCATCGCGCGGAAAAAGCCGCAACGCGCGCGAGTCTAACAAACAACGGGCTTCGTCTTTGTCGTCGTGTACTCCCTCGGGTGTCCCGTTCGATAGACGAACGAGGAAAAGAGACGCGTGAAATGCATTGCGAAATTGCACGCGGGATTGTGAGTGAGTGCGAACGAATGAGCTGCGCGTGGCTGGGAGAATGCAGGGAAACAAGGAGGAGTGCGATTTTGGGATACAGTGAGGGTTGCTGCACGAGGCGTCCAATTTGAAAACAGACTGATGGACCTATTTTTAGACTCGAAAGAGAATGTCGGTTTTTGTCTGCTGGGCGCGGGTACGATATGCCGTCAGGATATTTTTGGACTACGGCGCTATAACGAATGAATGGTCTATTGATTATTTATATGCGCGCCTTTTTGATTAATAATTTGGTCTGATTGTTTTATAAATACTAGCAATATCGAAACGCGCTCCGCGTGTATTATATTTTGTTTTTTACGTTATGAATATAATTTTTCAGTATGGTGTCATTTTAATTAGTGTAAATGATGTCATAAACAAATAATTTTTCAAAGAATAAAAAGATTAATTTTTCATTCTATTTTGATTTAAATATTTTAGTTTTAATTAAATGATTAAAAATAAATAATTTTATTGAAAAAATTCATTTCTTACAGACCAATCAAAACGAATCTATAAAGGCTTCACAACATCCGGCCATCACTTTTTTAAGAGAGGAAATCATGTACTCAAAGTTATTAAAAGTTTGCTCTATAGTTTAGAGCTTAGCGCATGAGTGAATGGATAGAAATACTATATGTTTCGGCGCGAGCAGCAAATACGATAGTTAAAGTCAAATATATGATTCTCTAGCCTTGAACTACTTTACATACGTACTGGTAAATAACGTCGAAAAGATATCCTATTCCACGCAGTATTCAAATAAAATCCATGAAATGAAATATATGAAAAAGTGTATACAGAGAAATATGTATGGAATATTGTTCGTCGAATAAAAGTTAAAAAATTTGCGTGAAGCTGAAAATCTGTTGTAAACCTAAAATGTTGACTTAAAGCCTTCATACTTTTATATATTCCAGTGAATTGTTGAAAATGGAACGGACGTTAATGGGAATGGATTTTTTGCAGTTGACGGTGCGCGTGGCAAAATGGCATAACTCTAAAAGTGCTGATTTTAGAATATTGAAAAAAAATGTGTAACTTACTATGAACGCGATAAAATTTTATGGAATTCTATAGATTGATGGAAACTATTTTCTTAATATTTTCCGTTAATCAATAGAATTCCATAAAATTTTATCGCGTTAATAATAAGTTACACAGATTTTTTCAATCTTCCCAAATCTGTATACTTTTAGAGTTATGCCCTTTTACCACGCGCACCCTCAATAATTATCAAGGTTAAACAGCGCTGAATTCGTTGGGTAACTGTTACATATGTATGCGGCGTCAGCAATCGTTTGTTGATTTCAAACGTGTAATCGTTATTCAAGCCGTCGAGTAATATATTAAAACTAATACGGCAATTTCTAGTTTCTCTATTCAACGCTCCATTGGAGATTTTACACCGAACAACACGAACATAGATATAACAAAAAATGCAGGAAGATATAAGTCACTCAGTAGGTCAATAGACTACAGGCCGATAAACTAAAATATATGCAACGTCTTAAAAATACGATCAAATTTCAAGCCAATCTTTACCTTTGCTCCAGGCAGCTTTAACGTCGTATATTCTACTGCAAAAAAACGAACGATTGTATTCATCACGCCGAAAACTCCACTTTTACACTCAAATAATCGAACAGCGACAAACTGCAGTATCCCCTTCAAAACCTCTCAACCGCCCAACAAGCGAATTTGCAATTTCACGCCCACCTCGTCCCCCATCCCATTTGTTCAAAATGTTTTATTAAAACCCGATATATATATAGAAGGATACGCTGGACTGGATATTGTGAGGCTGGGAAAATGTGTAGCGTGGCGGCGGCGCCGCGTCACAGCCACACAATTGCCCGAGACTTTGAGCTTCGACCCAAAAACTCGGAGTAGGGAGGGATGAGCAAGCGAGAGGGAGAGAGAGCCGCTGAATGACCTTGCTTCACTGCAGCCTCCCTCTGACCCGATTTTTCGTCCACTCGCCCGTAACACAGGCGTTTTTAGCTTGCCGTTTGTATTTTGACGTCCGCGCCGGATAAATGAATTAGTTTTCCCAACGATCGATATGATGAACTCGCGTTTGAGCGCCGCTGACAGTTGAAGCAAATGCAGACTGAGGTGCGGTCAGTTTCATGCCGGGTCGGGGAGGTGTATATTATCTTATTAATTCGCCACGGTTTTGCGGATGTCGCATGCATTAATATACAAAGCAAATATGTTAGCTATACCGCACCGGATGCTCATCTGTTCCAGATAATATAATTTATCATTTACAGCAGATTAATAATTAATTTACAAATAAATCATGTAAACTTAGCGTTGGATTTCAAAATTTATCAAAACGCCATCTACCGGTAACAAAAAAAAGAATGCTCAATCATTTTTTCAATCAATATAAGCACTCAACTATATACAGAATTGCCACGAAAGTAACGTCATTAGCAACAGGCATTACAAAAGTCGTAACTATATTAGGACTGTTCCTTCAAGTATATAACAACGATAATAGTACCGAAACCTCATTTTCTCGATTACTCGGCTAACGACGCGTACAGCTCTCCCGCGTCGGCGTGCAGCAATAAAACAAACGTGTCTCGCGCACAGGCCGCGGCGTCAAACAAAGCCGTCAGCGACTCGGAGAGGCGCGAGCGAGAAGTTACTCGAGCCAAACAAAGTTCAGCACTCGATCTCGGACCGAGACGGTGGAGCAAAGAAATAAGACGATTTCCAGCGTACAAAACTTGGGGCCCTCGCGTGTTTATATGCGCGAGGCGATTCGGAACAATGCGTCTTATAGCCATCACGTCGTCGTCGGCGACGAGGCGCATGCAAACGAGCCTGACGTGTACGTAGGTGTATGCAAATCCAGCAGCTGATT
The DNA here is from genome assembly GCA_030522905.1 of Torymus flavipes. Classification (NCBI taxonomy): domain Eukaryota; kingdom Metazoa; phylum Arthropoda; class Insecta; order Hymenoptera; family Torymidae; genus Torymus; species Torymus flavipes. The sequence continues at coordinate 13,079 of JAPYZO010000504.1, read as the reverse complement.
CCTTATGCGGTGACGAAAATGCCAGCTGTATATATAGTTTCATTATCGAGAGCACGGGAAGAGGGTTAGCGTAGCAAGTATAGCCCCTCATTGTTTTATTGTAGTCTCGCGGACAATGGCGAAGGAAGCCTGTGCTCGCGGTCTTCTTGAGCTTCGGTGCAGCTCTTTTGTCGCTCGGATTTTCGCGTGGACGTACGGGACGCTCTGCTCTGGGTGAAATTCCATAGGGTCGTCGTAACTGGCGTTCTAAATTGTGCTGTGAATACATGGTATTTCTAAATATACTTGTCATTTGGGACAGAATGCATAGAATTGTATAATGTTGTTCAGTTTTCACTCGTGTAAAACTACGAGAAACTTTATGGAAAAGGTTGAGCGCGCGCAGGGATCAAAAGTTTCATAGAAGCGAAATCCACAATACTTTGTTCATATATAATATGTCGGTGTATTATGGGGGGTGTATTCATATCACCCATGTCGCCTGGGTTTCCATACATACGCACAATGGCTCACGCCGCATCCTTCATTGTATAAATGCCGCGGTCGTCCTTTTTCCTCGCGGCAAAGCGCAACTCGACTGAAGCATCCTCGCTTCTCCAAAAGTATGACATCTTACTTTCAGATTTGTTGGCACACATCGCCACGACGCCTCGGCTGTATCAAGTCGGTCTCTCTCTCTCTCTGTCTCTCTTTCAAGATGTCATCTACGTCCTTAAATATTTCGCATTCAAAGCGTCTTAGCGCGACTTTTCCACAATGCACAAACGATGCCGCTCGAGAGCTTATATTATCGAGAGCTTCTAACGAAAAGATGCGCGTGCGCTAGGTTCTTAAAATGACTCCGACCTTTTTCCTTCAATTATTAAGTATGAGATAAAGTAAAAATATCAGTTATAAGCGTGAGAGGTTTCGTGACTTTTTCAGTCATAGACTCTTATCCTAATCATCATTTTTAAAATTAAAACAAAAAATGAAAGTCAAATCAGTGCTTTAGTATGACAATTTATATAGTAAATGTTGTACTTCTTTTATAAAAATTTCTTAGAAATGTACCTAAAGTTATTTTATTCTCGGGGATCCCCTACTAAACACAGCCTATGATTTTTCGCAATACCAGTGGTTTTGCTATCTCGTGCGCGAGATATTCGCGTCGCTCCGCTTTATTTAACCTTTGGACGGCCTGCATTTTTCCCTTTAAAATCGACCATATTTTTCGCGTGTATAAAGAACCTGATACATGTCCCGTGCAGTAGCCAACTATATTGCCCGCCCCTCCCTCATCCCCCTAGAGTGGACAGCATGGTATATCGGAACGATCCGCCCATCTCTAAAATTTTTAATATTTAAATTGCGTTTATGAAAATTCTTGACATGAATCCGATATCACGATGGCTGAATTTCACCTAAAATTAATTTAGCAAATTTAGTTGAATTGACACCAAGGTTGAAATTGATTATTATAATGATTAACGTAGTATTCAAAAAATTGTAATTTATGAGAAAAATTGTCGCGACATATAAGACACTGACAGGTAATTTTACATTGCATTATTTAAGCCTTTAGAGTGCACACGTCAGCATATATATTCATATCATAGATGTCTTCTGGTCTAAATTTATGGTTTGAAGAAATTCCTGATGGGATATGAAAACTTTTTTTTTTAATATAAAAATTTGTCGCAGTGTACTTTAAAGGCAAACAAAAAAAGTACGTTTAGTTGGGAAAAGATAAGGTAAAAATGAGAGTGAATCCAGTTCGTCCAATGGCAAACATTCAATGTTTGACAGAGAAATAGAAAAGAGTTAATCGTCCGTATACTTATATTAACGTCTTTGACGGGTGTTACCAGATGGAATTGGAAAAGTGACTTCTGGATCTCGACTTTAATTTCTGCATAAATTGAATTTTCGAGACGAGGAAATGGGATAAATCTGTCACTGCAAGAGAAATGTCTATTAGAAACATATGAATGAAGCAAGATGTAAACGGATTTGAAAAATCAATATGAGCTCTGATACATGTCTGTATGTGCAATTCATTATAGAGTGTAATTCATATTTAATGCATATATGTAATTAAATATTGAATGAGAATTTTCAACATACGATTTGTGCATAATGCAATGCGGCAAGAAATGTGTTCTAGAAATAATAGATAACTAGTGCGTCTTAGAATAGAAAATGTGCATGTAAATGACTACGGAAAAAAACATCAATATTACAACATATACTCTTGATAAATATATATATACTCTTTTATGTCTTCACAACGATACAGCATAACCACTATTTAAGCACGAATTTCTTTTACTACAATTATAGATGGATACAACAAAGTTATTGTTAGAATTTTTTTTCGATATGACATATATTATATGCAAATATGAATGTTTTTAGTATAGAATTAGTAAAGTTAGATTAATATTCATGTGTAATCAAATTTAGACTAATAAGTGCGAAATTTATTTTAACTGTTACAATTATGTGTTATTATAAATAATTATGATTGTATAGAAAAATAATAAAACACGAATATGATTATACGCAATAGTAATATTAGAAATTTAGTCTTTTCAGATCATTTAAGAATTACTATTCCGTTTAATCATTTGATCTGAGGTAAATCATACGGCTCAATCAAGTTTATGTATAAGAAATATATTTAAATATGCTCAATATGTTGAAATATAATACAAAGAGTGGAGGTGTTATTATATTCTTTCTCATGCAACCGTGACACAAAGCAAAGACAAACCTTTTATGTATATCGAAAATATCGTAAGAGCTTATCGATCAAACGAATTCCTTTGATGCTTTGAATTTTACATTAAACACGTCTCGTGGGCTAAGTGAATTGACTCGTGAACTTGAAATTTTTAGAGGCACTTGATTATGATGATAAAAGAAACTGGGTCGTCTAGACTAAAAAATATGAATTTTTCACAATAAACGATTTTGATTATATCAACGTAATGTAAAATTATTAATGTTCCTATGAAAATGTTAATGAAATATCCGGTTGCACTGAAAAATATTTTACTTTAATGAATTTCTCCTGCATTAGGATGAACATTTTTCCCGACCATAAACGTAAATTTAAATTTTCAATAATCATAAAGTAACTTTAAGCACCTTGCACATACTTTTAAAATAACTTGAAAGCGGTAATGATTATCTTTTACGGCTAAACTTTTTTTAAACGGGTTTAACCTTACAGTTCAGATTTGTAATAGTAGTAATTTGCATTTATAAAATACTATAAAGACTTGCTTTTTTTAGAATAACGTCATTATAAGCTGTGACGCTAGACTTTTTAAATTCGCAAGCACCAACGAAACCTCTTCAAAATAAATATTAGGTTCCAGTCAAAGATCACTTTTCCAAGGCAAAAGTAAAGACGCAAAAACACTCCTCGACGACTTGAAACTTGCCGTATGATTCGCCGCAAACGCTGCTATATCCACACAGACCTTTTTACCTCGGCCATATACAGCGCTTTATCTCGATGCGAGAGCACAAATACCAGCGCCAATATATTCTCCCTCCCGTTCCCCGCTTAGAATATAACTGGTATATGCGGACCGAGGCCTGAGACAAAATTCGCTCTGCTTGCAGATCTCGAAGCTGGTGTCGCACAGGGACAGGCCGTTCCGATGCGAGCGCAATCCCGGCGTGCTGGCGCGCGTCGGCCAGGGCGTGAACCTCGCGGTCGAGAGGTTCGTCACGGTCGCCGAGACGATAGCTGACGACAACCTCGAGGTCAAGCAGGACATGTACGAGGCGTGCAAGGAGGCGAGGGTCGCTGGTGAGTGTGAAACGAAAGAAAAAATTTATATATGTATGTCACGTGGCGGCCTTTTCTGGGAGAGATAAGCGCAAACTGCGACTGTTGTCCGAGTACTCGTCCGCACAAGGCAGAAAACGTTATTGCCTCTCTTGAGGCAATGAGGGATTTTACCAATCGATGAAGATGATTTTTAAGTATCACTCAACTACTTGAAAGTAGTAGCACCGGCGCTGTAAGCAATTTTATTGATATTTCAAAGTTTGAATGGTTTTACACATTCTGAATATATTACAGTATAATTAAAGAAAATCCCGTTATGGAAATTTATTATTAACTTAAAAACATGAAAGTTTATCGATTTTGAACATTCAACAACTTTATTATCACTGAAGTTTTGAACTACTCATACGTAGTAAATTACATAAATAATTTGCATTTAAAACATTAGATTTCAAGGTATTCTCGAATCTTATGACATTGCAGCTTTTAAATTTCAACATTTAATAGTCATTATTCTATTTCGTGCTATTTAACTTTTGAAAGCTCTATTTATAATTGAAGTTAAGCGACGGTCGGTTCCAAAGTAAAACTTTCTAGCGAAAAATTATAGTGCTTTTTCTCACAAATGACGTCACGTCTACAAGGGATATAGCGATGCTATGTAGCTGACCTATTTAGAGACGACTCAAACTTTATGCTTCCGCGCGCGCGCGCGCTTGCGCAATTAAATCCGGAGCGTCTCTTATTTATCAGCAGCAAGTACAAGGTACGATAGGACTTCCAGATACCGTGTGCGATGTAATGACAACTGTCAAGCAGTGTCAAAAAGGAGAGATACGAGCTCGATAATGTTTATCGATTTGCTTATAAACGTTTATATTTAGTTAGAGCATCAAAATTAATTATTGATAATATACTCAACTTGCAGTACGCGAGAGCTTGCGATGGAGGTCTCATTTTCAAAGATAATATTACGTTCGATTTATGCTCTAATATTTCTCGGCATGTTCACTGCTCGACACTATCTTATTTACGATATATGCCGTAGTTTCGTATATCTCGGAAATATTAACCCAAAAATAATGAATATCAAATGTATAAATACTATACATAATTCATGATTTTTCCAAAAATTAATTATACCTCGCGTTTAAAATAATCTATAGCATTAAATTAAGTTACTTCTCCGCTATATGCATACGCAATTCCACACAAAAGCTCCGGTGCACTTCGACTAAACTCTACCTCCAGCATAAGCTAAAGCAATATCGTGTTTCGCGGGCAGAAGGGACCGGCAAATCCTATCCGAGCGTCTAAATAAAGATTTAAATCAGCTTCCCCCATAAATCTTTGCATGTAATGGATTTTCAGAAAATGTGCTCCTTTACAGTAATGCTCGTTGCACGCGCGTCACATGATCCGTAAAGGGATGTGTCCTCGAGTAACAGGCAAGAATCGTTCGAGCGTAACAAGAGAGAACGAGATGCACACACATAGCGCCTACGCGCTTGCTTTGTACTTTATATTCTCTTGTTGTCCCTCGTAAAAATACACGCGCTACCTCACTATACCCAAGATTCCCGGCTAATCCGTTCGCCTGCCCGGATCAGACGCTGGAAATGACTTCTTCGACTGCCGTATATATGCTTTGGGAGAGGCCGGATTTCCAGGGGATGCTAGACGATATGTTTTCGTTCGGCGGGAATATTGAATTTTCGATTCAAAACGCGAGGGCTGCAAGCATAGAAAAAATATCGACATTTACTGATAACATAACGCGGATAGGAGAACTATATGTAGTTATATGTATATCTGTATATGGATTTTTTAAAGCTATACGATAGCATAGCTTTTTTAGATTTAAATTTGGCAATATTTTATTTATAGTCTCTTAAAATCACGTTATATCGATTCGCCGATTTTCAAAAGTCTTCCATCAATGTATTTTACACGAGGAAACTTTTTCAATTTCATAAATATATGACAAAATTTAACGATAAAATAGATTTATTTTCACATCATATACTTCTTTCAATAAAAATGAACTGCAAAATATGACTAAATGTGTGAAATATTATATTTAATGAGATAAGCCCAGTTTATTGGACCAGAACAAAATCGATGTCGTTGAATATTATAATTGCTGAAGCGTTAATAATACTACTAATCGAGAAAATGCTTTACAATAATCGATCAAACTTATTCAGATCTTCTTAAAAATCATAAATTTTTAGTCAAGTATATTAATATATCAATCAACAATTTAACATTCTTCAAAGTTTTATACAGAATTCTAACTTGTTCGCGTTATTTTTCAGTGATAAATTCATAAATAAATATGCACCACGAACATGATATTTTTTATAATGATAAATTTTGTAAACCAAAATAAATTATTTATATTGTTATGCTATGGTAAACTGACACACGAATTATTTATGGAATTATAAAGAACACGCGGGAATCAATTGTTATAGCGCTAATAAAGATTTCACTTCTTCTGCTCCGCTTTGCACTGCGTCAATAATTAAGCTATATTTCTCCTTATAGCATGTGCTATATTTAAGGTGAATTACCATGATTGTCGATGTACGACTTAATGGAATACTATAACCCAGTATAATTCGGTTACATTAAATTTTAAAGGCAGTCCCACAAGTATTCAACGTAACTACATTATCAATTGAAAATTCTCAAATATTACAACAATACCTTTTGAACAATAATTTCGCAACACACAAAGCGACGATATACTTTCTTGAAAAAAAAAGTGTACCACTAAAGATTTTATCCGCAGCGAGGGTCGGCGAAAAAGGAACAAAAATATAAAACAAATACAGAAACGTCGAAGGCGCACGCGCGTGCGCAAACTTTTTAATCCCCTCTAAGTAATATCGCGGAATCTCGTCTCCCTCTCGTCCAGCGGCGCGCAAACTTCATGTGTAGTGTATACCGTGTAAGCACAGCTAATACTAAAAAAAGCGTCGAAAACCTTTACCGTCCCGCACGTGAACTTTTCGTTTTGCCGCGTATATAATCCATCAACCACGTGATTTTAGCCCCTACTCCTAGTTTCCACAGTAGGGAACCGAGAGTTGGATATATTGGACGCCATTACATACGCGCCCCCCACTAACGCGAATATTATTCGCACTTTCAGTGTAATGAACCGAAATCGTCCGTCATTTCGAGCCGACAGGATGGAAACGCATTACGACGCTGCGCGCGTAAACTGCACTAATCTAAGAAGAGCTAGAAATTTTAGCATTAAAAGTCGAACTGTAGAGAACGCTAGATTAGCGAGTAAAGCTGCTGGGGATCAGCAAAGTTTTTAATAACTGGTTCGAAGTCGGTGAGGTAGGTGTATATATGTGTATAGGTATATAAGTTCTTGAACTGCTGGAACTGCAGCTTTAAGTTTCTTAGAAAGCAGCTATGGAGTATAAAGAAAGTGAGTGGAATTGATTTTAGCGATTGCGTTTCTTCTTCTTCTGGCTCATTGCTTGTATTACAACTCAGACTGCGCCGGCTCGATTTGCTCATTAGCGGTGGATAGGGGGTTCAGTAGTGTGATTATAGAGGCAGTGATTGGATTACCATTAGGGAACCTGATATAAGTGCTAGAGAAATTAGAACTTTTGTGCTGTACAGGAGTAGCCTCTGAGTTTTCATGTCAACTTATAATCCGAATTTATAGTCTTGCTAACTGCATCATCTGCCGCCATCTACTTTTATCGCATTGTTCAAGCTTATCCAACTTTTATTGCTTCATTCAAACCATGTATTCACTTTTTATAGTAGTACATAAGAACCTTTACATTTTGACTTAATTTTGTTGCAAAAACAAATTACGAGCTAAAAGTTTGAATTGATCGTTAAATCTTTCAACCATAATTATGCTTAACTTTTGCGTTTTGCCTTCTATTAAAAGAAATTAAAAGATGGTTAAAGAGTTTTATAAATTTTCTTCCTTTTCATATTTTCTTGGCTGTGAATTGAAAACTAAGTTTTTCTATGGTTTTGTTTGATTGGCAGACCATGCAGCTCTCTGATTAGTCGACATGTTCGACCAATCATGGGGCTCGATAGGTAGTATATAATAAAGGATTCAATGAGGTAAAACTGGCAATTGTCATCGGCTATCGTGAAGTTAGGAACTTGCTGATCACTTAAATTGAATGCTTTCAAACAACTGATGTTTCTTATGGTCATTTACAACCTGAAATCGACTTTATCCAAGACATACCTTCCGAAATATTGCAAATAATCCTGCCTAAACTCGACACTAAATCCCTAAGTGCTGCTCAAGTTTCACGGAAATGGCTATCCGTTTGTAAATCGACCGCAACATTTAGACAATGCATTTAACGCCGCATATGCCGAGCCCGCTAGCTATCCCACGCACACTACCACCTATATAACTAACTGCCCATTACCAGACGTTAACACATACTGGTAACCGATGATACCATTTCTACGAATCAATGCCAACGACTCTTCAAAATATGTCTTATAAAAATAAATCTATGCTTATTATATTAATCTAGCATTATTCATTCACTACTAGTAAAACTAAACTGAAAACTCTTCAATTTCATGAAATAAAGATTATTTTATTTATTCAGGTCGCTAATATTTTTTTAGCATATTAATAATATAGAATCGACTAATAAAAACCAAATAAAGGGAAATGTCATATATTAAATAAAAGTATTGATAAAATTAATAAAGAAACCACTCACGTTTTCGCTTCTTTTATCCTATGTTAAATCTGGAATCATTTTTAGCATATCACCTGAGAAGGTATTTTCGAAGAGCCGCAGTTACAACACACACACACACACACGCACATACTATGACCCGATTAAGGTTCCGTTTTTGAATCAGCGAACGTGAAACCCACTTTTCCTGTTTTATTATCTTACGAACAGCTTACTAGGTTGTTCAGAATGGCTCCGCGAGTTTCGTTTACGTTTGTGCTAAATTTTCATTGGACAAACTTTGAAATCGCGGCTTTAAAATTCCCGTGGTGTTTCGTTCATGGTCACTAAGGTCAAAATCGCTCTGTGTGTACACGGTTTAAAACGCTTTGAACACTGCCACATGTCGCAGAATCCTCCCAGTAAATACTTTGGACCTCAAAAGGAGAGAAATACAGGCTAATACGGGAAAACTTTTGGGATTATACAAGTAATAAACAAGCTCTTGTGAGGCCGAATATTTATACGTCAAACATGCATTTCGTAAGCTAAATTCTCGACATTATTACGCAGTTCACATAACTATACCAAAGGATATCATCCTGCTTAATAATTCATCGCGAAACTTTCTGCCCCGCTTGAAAGAATTAAAAGACTTTCATAAAACATGAATTTCCTGGAACTATCAGTATTTATATTACCCAGAACTTATATTTATTTGTTCTCTCGAGGCCCCGATTCTTTATTTTCCCACTTACGCTTACCCTCTGCACTGGCTCTTCCGCTCTATCACTTACTCTACACACAGTGGCGCCCATTATAATTTCAAAAGCCATTCCAAGAGAGCGAGAGAGAGAGGCCACGCACACCAGCAGCTACATACATGCGCTATCGACCGTTGCTTGGGCGCCCTCGCTTGAATTTCTGGAGACGCTAATACGTTTTCGCTCACACGTATACACCCACGCGTATGTATGTGTGTCAATATAAAGACTGCAACACATTACGAAGTACGTAAGGGTACGTTTGTAGCTCGCGTATGACTTGTGGCATGTATAATATACGCCGAAGAGAAAAAGTTACAAGGCGACGAGGCGCGACCTTTGGCTCTCGCTCTTGTGGATTTTCATGAGGAGCGCCGGAACAAAAGTAATGTGGTACGTTTAGTGGAGGCGAGAGTGTGAAATACCGAGGTTTCCATCGCGTTAGCCTACTTTGTCCCGGCGGCGCGGGCCCCCGCCTGCCGTTAAAATACATTTTATTCATTTTATTTATGCGCTGTCGCGCGAATTTCGCTAAATGGAAATTCGCTCAGACCGCTGGCCTAGTTCTTTCGCGGCTTGAGGGAAATTGAATTAGTTTAATTGTCACCGCGCCGCACGTGCGAAAATGCGCAGGGTGCGCTCTGTAGAAAGGAATGAAAGATTAATTTGATCAATTAAATCCTCGAAAAGATCGATACGCATTTTATGAAATGAAATGTTTTTCGTTCGCTGATCATCCTTAAACATCTAAAAATTCTAAATAAATATAAATTACAACAAATTACAGTAATTTTTCAAGCAATCTATAAAAATTTTAGAACAACGACACGTTTTACGTAATTAATCTTTGTTTGCTATTCTTCTCGATAAACAAAGATTTCCGTCCAACGACCTTTTGCCACTCTCGAGCGATCAGACACCCAAAGTCAATGCCGTTTATCGAGCTGAAAGCAAGCAAGACATTAAAAATGCATTAATTCGCGTAACGAACGCCACTTCCTTTGAACCCGACCAAGAAGACCGAGCTGCGGCATTTGTTCTGATTCGCCGAGGCTTTTACGAGCGCGCAGTCGTGGCTTGATCAAAGACCGCTGAGACCCAGGATATACTATATATACATGTATATAGGAGGTGGTGTGGTATTCTTGGCGCTTCACGGCCTAGCTTCTGTATCATTTGATGAGTATTCGATTCAATCGATGCTCGTAAACTTGATGGGCATCGATAGCTACTCGGCAGTGTATATACACACACACACACACACACACACACACATACACACACACACATGTACGTACGTACACGCATACGCGTACACGGCAGAGGCACCGGCGACTGACAGTCCTCGATATCCGGACGCAGCTCCGATGGGAATCGGGAAAAACAAACCATCAGCGCGTCTATAGGCGGGATCACGTGGCAATAGCCGTTTTATCTTTGTGACAGCATAAGACTGATAGGAATTTCAATCCGACTAATTTAAGGAAATAAAAAGTATGATAAAGGATAATAGGAGGTTACGATGTCGATGGTTTACGTGGGCAACGTTATTGTTGTCACGATATTTAGAACTTTGTGTACATTGGCAGTTTACTATGAGCGGTTATACGTTATGCATAAGAAATTACGAGCGTCTTAAATCCGTAATCGTTATTTCGCCATTATAGACTCTGAGCCAATTGCAACTTGCTTAGATCAAAAGGTCAAAATAGACCAAGTTGAATAAGGTGCACGTACCAGAGAACGGCTTAAATTTCAACTTATATGTTATTGAATTTTAATGAGAAACGCCTACGGTATAACGTTTTCTATCACGCTGGTGGCAGAAGAAGGTTAGGTCGATGCGGTGGGAGAGTGAGAGAGAGAGAGAGAAAGTTTAGTCAGCCGGAAACAACGCTGTTACGTTGACGCATACATAGCTGCGGAAGTCTTTCGATCGATCACTTTTTCAAAGCGTCTCTGGATATTTTTAAAACGCGGGAAAGTATATTCTTTGTTTTTGTTTACCGAAGTCAACAATGGCGAGGAGTTGGTGTAAAATTAGCAATTCCATGTACTCTGCGTATAGATGTTAAAATCTGAAAAATGAGTAGGCATAATTATAAATAATATTTTGTTAGATTACGATATGAATAAATGCTTCTTTTATTTTTTAATTATTCGGTTAATACATGTTTAACGTTAACAAAGCTGGAGATTCACAATGGAAGTTTAAATTGAATTTAACTTGTTACATCGAACGTTAAAAATTTAGCTTGTTAATTTATATTAACAGCTGTCAAGTAAGAGTTAAACGAAAAGTAATTGCTGCAATAAACGGAAATATTATAACTTTATACACTTTATACCTAGTGTGTGCTCTGAAACTCGAGTACTTTGCTGTAATTTACAGTTCCCCCGTCCGACCTGCTTATATATATATATATATACGCATACTTGCACCTGCCCTTTACAGCCTTGCGTATGACTGCCCCTTCTAGCCCTTCGTACACGTTTATATGTACGTCTACCTCGTACGTACCTCCGCAACCATGCAATCCAGAAAAACGTGCTCATATTTATTTTTTGAAAATTTCTTCCTTTTCACGTTCTTTTCTTTATGAAAGTTTTGCACGACAAAAGTTTGTCACTTTAAAAGGGGTTCTTTTCTAAAGAAAAAAAACGATGCGAGCATGAATAAATAAGTTATTTATAAAAGAAAAATATATAAAGCTCTTTATATAAAATATTTCTACTTTTACAACATCAAATTTTAAACAATGAAAAAATTCCTCAAAAACTATTTCGCGTAGGTCTTTTGGAATAAATTTCATCGTCGACAAAGAAAGGATGCATAAAATAGAACAAACGGTCGAGAAATTTAATTTCCCGATACTGAAAAATATCTCTTGGCACGGTCGGGAGTGCAGGACCCGCAGCCCCGCAAGCGCAGAGTCTCTTTGTCAATTCGAGCGGAAAAATCGCTTTGTCGTCTAAGACAAAAAAGTGCACGAAACTCTCGTTAGATTTCTCTAATCATTCCACTTCACCGATCTAAGGAAATTAACGTGACTGCTACTCGCCAAATTTCACCCCTATCAAAGGCGTACAAAAAGCAGACTTGTCTTGGAATCACACATATTGGTTTAAACTACTTACGTTACACGGTCATAAATTATATCATTAACACCGACATGATTTTTGGTCGCAAATAAACATATATTGATCAAGTATAAATATATATTGTTAGAGCCAAGCTCATACAAAATTTCATTTACAATAAGAAAAACAGTTTACTGTTGAATTATGAATTTGCAAAATCGGCAATTTCAACGTTTACGCTAAAAATGTTTCGGGAAATAAAAGTTTAATAAAAAGCATTAAATATTTCTATCGCCACTCGCCTCTTTCAATTTTATTGAAATATATAAAAATAAAGAAATATTTCCTGAAATTTTACAGTTTTGAAATTATCAAAGAACGGGCCGCGCCAGTCATAAAACCGAATGACGCACCAGGAATATCCATTTCAATACTTTCGCCAATCTGCGATCAAGCGTATCCATCTTCCTCCGCTGCCGTCATCTGCACACATGTGCCGCCGTCCTAACACCGCCTTATCCGCAATTCGCTCGGCTTCTCGCGCGCGAGCGCGCCGATATTACCGAAGGCTCGGATCTTCGCAGCGACGCGACGCACGGCGCGACGCGATTCATGCATGGCCGATTCTACTCTCCCTATCTCTATATACCCCGCTGACACGAGAAAGAGAGAGGGGGTAGGAAAAATAAAATTCGCGACGTTTGTGCCGACCTACATTCGTCGGCTGTCTTGTCCCTGAAAAATTCG
>JAPYZO010000503.1:0-32109 GCA_030522905.1 Torymus flavipes | reverse complement strand
TAATCGTCCCACCTACCGCCTGCAATGCACGCGTGGAGGTGAAAGGAAATGATTCGAAACGTTGGCGCGTTGCGCTAGACGTCTCTAGCGGCTCGCTTTATATGCAACACGAGTGCGGCTCGTACAATAGCCATTTAATGGGCAAGACAGTCAGAGTGAGCTTACTTTCTTTTCTAAATCTAGTATGTGCTGTTTGAGTGTAGGCACGGATGGATGTGACTGCAGAGGGCCAAGCCGCGTTTTTCAAAAAGGTTGCAAGACATCATGGGGTTTGCTCATTAAGGCTACATGAATTAACCTAATTTTTTTCCCTTTCGCATACACATAATAATGCTGTATTTTGTCACAGTAAAAATGTAATGGCCAGATTTATTTCGTTTGTTATTATGAAATTAAAAGTACTAATTGTTCGTAAAATATAAGAGATTATAGGCGAAGACAAGGTAAATATGTTTTACAGAACTAACTAGTAGAAGACGGTTGTGATTTTCTCATTTACTGCATCATTTATTTTTTCCGGATAGTTGACTGTGCTTGCTGGACAAGAACTACTAAGACGAAATTACAATCGGAAGTTTAATGAAGTTGAACCGACGTATTAAAAATTGAAATATCGAAAAGCAAAAGATGTGATTGTTACCTAGCTGTTGCTCCAGAAGAAGTTTTCTGTTATCTTCCAGTCGCTTGACCTTGCCGTCGTCGCGCAAGAGGGCTGGCTTCTCACTAGTCTTGGTTGAGCGCACACTGTGATTCGCCGTCACCTTCTCCAGTCGCTGCCGCATCTCTGAGCTGAGCTTGAGTTTGCCGATGCTGCCGGGTGATGGCCTTTGAGCACCGATTTCGAAGCCAGATCTGTAAGTTGTCGAAAAGCCCAATAAAGCGGCATAAGTTGTCCGAAGCCTTTTAAGGAGGCCGTAACGTTCATTGTTTCATGTGTAAAAATACATGATCTTTGTGCAACTAATAGTGTATTGTTGAAATTGAAGTTATTAATAACAAAATAAGAAAGCCATTTATCTGTTGGTTTTCAAGTATATTATGTAAGTTGAATTATCGATTCGCCTCCTCTACTGTATATGTCAGAAAAGTCAGAATCTCGACGTTACAACCTCCTTAAGCTCTTAGATCGAAAGTGATTACTGACTTTTTCTTTTTCTTTTTGTCGCCAGTTTCTTCCCTGTATCCGTTCTCATGTCGGGTGACAACAGTACGCTCAGCGTGCACGACAACGGTACGCTCGTCGTTATTGACGATGTTCTCGATTTCGAATTCCTCCCATTCGACTCCACCCTCGGTCATCGGTTCATTGTCGCCTTGCTGGTACTCCTGGTACTGAGGCGTGATTTTGCGCATCTGATGGTGCTGGCGCATCTTGAACTCGATGAAACTGTCCTGGCCTTGGCCCTCGTTCGAATCGCTGGGCGGGGGCCACCTACGAGGATTAAGTTGATTTATGAGTAAATTATTGTAAATTAATTATTTTTAACGACATTCAAGTCAGTGTTTGAACGTTATAAATAGGAATATTCGTCTCACCTCCATTTTCCAATTCGGACGGTCTTTGCTCTACCGTAGGGATCGATGAAGGGTCTCGACTCTGACGGATCGTGCAACTCTAGTGGTGGCGGCATAGGTGGTGGTGGTGGTACACCTTTGCTGCTGATGATTGCAGGACCTTCAGAACTGCTCTTTCGATTTTTGAGTTCGCTGAGCACGTTGGTGAAGTTATTTTGGGCATTAGTTTTGCCCGCAGCAGGACGCTTAACCTCCGTTGCATTGACGACTTTGCGCTCTACACTGATTTTGCGAACACCAAAGTCGCCAGATTTTCGCGATGCGTCCGAACTTTTCTTTGGCGGGCTCTGAGAGCGGTGAACTTGGGCCTTAACAGTAACTGTTTCTTGTCGAGCATTTGTAATGGCTGTGGACTGTTGGCCTGAGGAGCTCCGTTTGTCTGGCCCCCATACGTCGGTTTCCTCTTGGAATGATGCCTGCGAGCGACAATGTATGTATAAATATTTGTTATGTTAACTGACGATATAGTTAAGAAATAAAAAGAAATGTAAAAATCGGTAAGCAACTTTACACTTACTGGTTGATTTGAGTTCGGGCTCTGCACCAGCAACTGTTGTAATGCCTGATTCTGTGCCAATAGTTGCTGCTGAATCTGTATATTCTGTGCCATAGCACTTTGCAAGAATGCTCTCTGTAGATTTTGCTGATACGCGGCCATATCGCTGTTCTGACTTGGTGGTGAATTCGGAAATTGTGGGATACTGGGACCTTGCATGTTGAAGATTGGTACAGGCACAAACCCTGGTCCCATGTTAATTGTGGGGCTCTGAGGTGCGGGGACCTGTTGAGTTGGTCCAAAGATCGGCATCATCATGGGGGACGACATCATAGGACTGTAGTTGAAACCACCGTTTTGGTTCGGAATGTCCATGTTACCACCACCCTTGATTTTTCTTGACAATTCCTTGGCAGTGAGATTACTAGTAAAATCTTCAGATGGGTCTGAAAAAAGTTTTCTTTTTACTGCTTTGAAAAATCCAACTACGAAAGATGAGGAAAAAAGTTTCTTCTAACTTATAGAGTGGAGCTTATTTTAAAATTTTTGAACAACATATATAGTGATCTTTAAATTGCTGAAAGCATCCTTTTGGATCCTACGAAGAAAATTAATTATTTAATAATCTACGGATCATATTATTATTATTATTTTTTTTCACTAACAATATTAACCAGAATTGTACATTTTTTACGCTAATAAATATGAAGAACAGATTGCAAAAGCGTTTAACTCGCAGTAGAAAACCTACCTAGTATTGCTACCTGGGTGACGTGTATTTAGTTAATAGAAAGTTAAAAAGTTTTTCGTACCTGTTAAAAGTGAGTCAACAAAGTCTTGAGTATTTTGAGGTATCTTACGAGGCCCTCGCGTGCCTTTGATACTGGCCGCAAGACTCCTGGCATCGGAGAGCTCATCTAGATTGCCATCAAGTACAGGCATAAACAACTCATCCAAGAATTGGTCAACGTCTGAAGCTTGACTTGGAACTCGGACTCTGCGCACGTGAGAAGCCAAGGATGGAGCCTCGCTAGTATCCGACATTGCAGATGATTTGACGCCATACTCGCTTTTCTCGATGTATGCGCGACTTGATTGACTACCTGGCAGTGCTCGTTTGCCTAAATTTAGTTAAATATTAGTTTTTCTTGCTTTTTGAAGATAAATTAAGAAAAAAAAATGTAGAAAATCAGTGTCTCTCACCGGAATACTGTGATTTGATGAACCTCGTCTGCGACCTGATATAGCTACTTTTGTCATCTTCAGAGCGACCCGTCTGACTGACCGACTGAATGTCGGGATATTCAAAATCAATGGTCAAGTCTTCTTCCTCCAGTATATTGGGCTCGCTGCTTCTTGTGATCCTACTGTACTTCCTCTCGGGCACAACCTGCACTTCGGACCTGGACATGTACTCTGAATTCGTAACAGATGGCGCTTGTGCGATTCGCTCCAAGCTGTGGTATCTTTCATTCAGCTTCGACGAGAGCGAGATGCCGAAGTCGGCGTAGCTGCTCTGGGTTGCGGTCTCGGCGTCGTTCGTTCCAGGTGGCCCATCGCCGGCCAGAAGATTGTCGAGGCTGCGGCTGCGCTGCTTCTCGATCTCGAAGTAGCGATCGTTCAGGGCGGACTTGCGCGACAGGCCCTGCCGTTCGCGCTCGGCCGGCGTCGTCTCCAGGACTGCCTCGTGCGACTGTTTGCGCATCTGTAGAGAGAAAAGAGAGTCTTTTCCTAGAGAACGCACTTTCCTATCTTGTGTAACGTACTTGGCTTATTTTCTTACAACGCGTTCCTAACCAGAATTGCAGATCAGCTGCAGTATACGGGTAAGACCGGCTTGAGATTTAATGCTTTGCTTGTTATTTCATTTTCGAGTTGTAGGAAATTTCACTTTACCTTATGCACGAGTATTAAATTCATATATGTATGGCGGCTCCTTTAAATATTAATACTTTGTTATAAATGTTCTTACTTGTTTATTTCGAAACTCATCTGCATTTCATTGCTAACTTACTGAAATATTGCTTTTATGAAATTACTTATTTCGATAGATCTTTTTAATAAACCAATTTTTTTTTCGAATTACCCATATGGATACGTTGTCAAATAGTTTAACATAAACAATCTTTTTGAAAAATATGTGGAAATCTTAATAAGAAAGGTCCCCAAAATTGCACGTATAGCTCAAAGGCAACGAAGCAAATTTAATGAGCAATAACGATGCTAATTGTACTCAAAAGCAACTGTTTACTAAAGAAGCTTTTGCATTTAAATTAATTACAAGCAGACATCGCTCGCGTTCAAAATTCTGTTGAAATCTTGTCAAAACATCTCCGCTCTGAAAACAGTTCACTCGCAGACATAGACTTACGCAACCCATGCAACGCATCGCATCCGGCGGCTCCCAGTAACCTTCGCCCGCGAAAATTTCCGAAGAATAGGCTCGGGCAAGAAGAAAGAAAGGGAAGAAAGAGAGTTCAGCGACCGCGAAGAGGATAGCTCCCGCGAAAAGCTCTCGCAAGATCCGACTCTATCCTCGCGCGCGCGATCCGATCGATATGCCGCTGTTACAGCCGTAACGTTTTCACCGGGTGTACGCGCCGCCTTTCGTCAGCGCGCCTTTCCTACTGCTTTTTCGCTCTTACGTCACACTTTCTTTTTTAGTTTTCGGTATACGCACGAGCTAATTAAAGAACAATTTATGAAATTAATCGTCGACACGAATTTTTATACGCTTTCTAGGACACTTTCCGTATCTGGCTTTTAGTTGTTATAGAGGATGTCGCGATTTCCTATGAAAATGCTGTGTATTGAGTGAGAAATGCGTAAAGCAAGTACGCACCTTGCTAACAATGGGAGTTGAGTTTGGAAATTAGAAAAAAAGTTCAGTGCACTTTGGAACTTTCTTTAGCCATAAAGATCTTTTAGATAAAATAGATGAATATTTTTCAATAGTAACGGCATATTTTACGACAGGATCGACTAAGGTTAACAAAATTTCGAACAGCCGAATTGGAACTGATATAAAAGGATGGTATGCTTACTTCCATTGCGACATTTCATACATCAGCGAAAGTACTAGAAATTTAGTCGTTGTGGATGGTTGTAGAAAACGGTATCACATTTCATACCTAGTTCCCACCGATACTGTCCAAACTTTATCACTATAATTTACGTTGAGAAGAAGCAGAAAAAGGCAGCGCGCGCGCGTTCGAAAGGCGCGCAGGCCGGACGCAGACTGGAGAGCGCTTAGACGAGCGATACCTACCGGTACTTTGGAGAGCGGCGGCTGGGGCGGCGGCACGGCAGGCCTCCGCGGCGACTGTAGTTCCGGCTCCACGGGCTTGTCCACGGCCGCCGCGGTCGCCGCCGCCGCCTGCACGGGCTTCGGCACCGCGGTGAGCTTCCTCTCGAGCGGCTGGAACGTCTTCAAGACCGGAGGCTCCTGGTGCAGCACCTCCTGCTCCAGCTCACGGATCACCTGCGTGTGCTGAAATGGAATTCGCAAGTGTTATACCCATGCGCGTACATATCTACGGGCTGGTGGAGTGGGGCTGTGGGTAAGAAGCGCACTTTCTTCCTATTGTTGTCCGCATGCGTCAGTGCGCTTCGCCGATTAATTTGCCTGGCTGGTGGGACTTTATACACGTGCGTGAAAATCTTCGAGAGCGCATACTGACACCTTTTGCGAGCTCGCTTAAAACGTTTCTAAATCATTCTGTCTCTAGTTTAAATAGCCTTACGGAAATTGAGTTTTTTTTTCTTTTTTTTTATATCAATGAGAAAATATTTGCTTGAAACAATTATAAATAAATAAAAATCAGTTCTTTTAAAAAGCGCGCCGCTTGAATGATAATTGAAGCGCTCTGTACGATCGATTATCGGTCAACGCCCGACAGAGAAATGCAAGCAAGGTTCGAGTGCTTGGGATGTTCGAGATATCTCATTATATACGAGACGGTGCTGCTTCTCCCTTTCGCTCCGCGCGGTATCCGCCTAACCTCCTCAGAGTTGTATTTTTGCCGGGGAGACATTAGTAATGAAGCTTCGGTGTTGTTAGTTGATTATCAACTGATTTAACCGTACCAGAAATTTTCGAATCCAGCTCTAAGTAGATTTCTCTTCAACATATTGGAGGACTAAGCAATGTGTGAGTTGATTATAATAAGTTTAGATTGTTTCTGTGTGCGCGTGTAACATTATCATAAGTCACTTATCGATTAGAACAACAAGATAACAGTATTTTATAATTTTGTAAATATTGTCATAAGTTAATGAAGAAAACTAACAGACATCTAACTTACTATTATATCATATTTTCTGTGTCTACATTGATAAGGATAAGTTTGTGATTAAGATAAAAATCTATTTCAGACAGATGCATGAATATTTATAAAAGTTCAACGCATCATATTATACAATGACTAAAACGTATTTTATTTTTCAGCTAGATTAATCGACTAATGAAACCCACGAAGTATAGAGTCAGAAACTTCTGAAACATTATTTTTCTATCGCTTTCCCTTAACAATTGGCTGAGTGAAAACTGCTATTACAGTAGCGTGTAAGTAATATACATAATAACGGAAATTCAAACATTTAACGAGCACACTAAATAGCATGCATTGTTCTCAGATCAGCTGTTCTATACAAGCATTGACCGCGCGAAGAAGGGGAGGAAAGTGCGCGAAAAGATGATGACCGAGAAGCGCAACGTGACTGACACCGAGAAGCTGACGCAGGAAGCGATTCTCCTGGACATAGAGGGCACGACGACGAGTATCAGCTTTGTGGTAGATACGCTGTTCCCTTACGTACGTGAATTCCTCAACAAACATGTGGATGAAAAATGGGACACTGACGAGTTTAAGGCCGATCTTGCTAAACTAAAAGAGCAAGCCAAGGAAGACGTCAAGAACAAAATCGAGGGTATTGTGCCGATCAAAGACGGTAGCGTAGAAGAAGCTAAAGAGTCTGTTATAAAAAATGTACTTTGGCAAATGGATAACGATCGTAAGACGGGAGCTCTGAAGCAGCTACAGGGACATATTTGGCAAGCTAAATACAAGCCGCTGAAGGGCCACGTTTATGACGACGTCCCAAAAGCCTTCGATAAATGGACAGCTATGGGCAAAAAGCTTTACATATATTCGAGTGGAAGTGTACAAGCTCAGAAACTATTATTTGCCGATACAACCCATGGGGATATGTTAAAATACATTAGTGGGCACTTCGATACAGAAGTCGGACCGAAGCAGCAAGCAGAGAGTTACAAAAACATAGCAAAAAACATTGAATTGGATCCCACCAATATATTTTTCCTCACCGATATTCCGAAAGAGGCCGAGGCTGCAAAGGCAGCAGGCATTGAAACAGCTCTTGTTATAAGAGAAGGTAACGTTCATATTAGTGACGAGGAAAGAGCCAAATTTCGGACAATCAACTCTTTCGCGGAACTCGATTTCGAAACAAGTAATAAACGTCTGAAATTGGAGAACGAGAAGAGTGCGAATATCAAGGATGTCAGCTGTAGAAAATCGGAAAAAGTGACTAGTGAAGACTGCAAAGTGACGTCAAAGTAGTTGAATCAAAGGTTAAGAAGACGCAATTAACTGTAAAAAAAAATCTTCTAAATGTCTAAAAGATTTAAAAGAAACTCATGTATATATCAGCGATCTTGTAAGATGGTTGGAACAGTTGTAAAATCTCTTAAGCGAGGAAAAACCCGTATAAAATAGAATTTTTGAAGAGTGTTATTAGCAAAAGGAATAAAAAGTACTCTTATCTGATGTTGAACAAATTAATAAAATTATATAATAATAAATTCAAAGCTACAATCCTAATATCAAGAAACTATTTTTATATTAACTAAGAATGATATCAACAAAATATAACGTGCTGTACAGTTTATGGAAGTGTAAGATATAAAAGAAGTAAATGTAAAAAAAAATAATAGAAAAGATTGTGCAAAACAGAGTAAGTCGAAACTTATAGTTAAAATATTTTGAGGTGAAGAGAGGAAGAAGCTTGGCACACAATGACGGCGATAGCTTTTGTGGACAAGTACATACGACAAAATCAGTCTGCTATTACAACAATAAGAAAATAAACTGCTGCCATGTTCATCATAATAAATTTTGTCGATATTTGTAACAAGCATATACTTGGCATATTTGTGGATGTAACTGTTTTATAAATAAATTATTTTTTTAATTGAAAGTCCTGGCTTTGTAAAGTTTTGTTGTTGTTATGTTTCATAAATTATTATAAAACAGAAAATAAGTATTAGTTTTTATATAACTTATTCCTATTTTATCCAGTATTGTTGAAATGAAGATTCGAATGATTGATTTTGTGTATATAAACGAAAAAGACAGTTTTTCCCACAAACCTCAAAGTCCCACGCGGGGCGGAGCTTAATAACTGCTGAATATCACTCAAATCACGTTCACCACCCACTAAACTTGAAAAATTCACACAAGATATAAAAACTAAATAAACGTCCAGAATCCTTTGAATGCCGGTTCACCTGAGTGTCGTAGTTCTATCGACATATTTTCCATCGATAGAAAGAAAAACTGCTAGGAGCAAAGTGTGTCTCTCACCTACAGAGCTAGGAGGCACTGTGCCTCACGGCCGCACGCATCCCATACGACTCATATTCGCTCGGCTCTCTTCCTCTCTCCTCGCCGCTACGATTCCCACGCTCGTATTATCTTTCTCCTTACCGTTTTCCCATTTCACCGTACGACGGGTACGGCGACGGCGACGACTCGACTTTTTTCCACCTCTCGCTTCGTTGCCCCCTCCATGCCCACCCACGTACACGCACGGGAGAAAGGTCGCGTCAAGTAAGCGCGAGCGGAAGAAAGATATACTACTTTGTCATTGCGAGCTCTCACCTCTCTCTTTTTGATGGGCGGAAAGCTGTTCTTGCGCTGTTCGAGGAACATGTGCTTTGCGGCGGGGAACGCCGGTGCGAGCTCCATCTCGGACACGAGGTCAAGGACATAGTCGAAGCCGTTCGTCTCGGTGACAATTGCATCGCTGCCCTCGAGCTGGTTCCACAGACTGATTGTCCACCCGTCGTTCTCAACGCCGTGGTTTTGAATAGCAACATTGGCCAGCTCCTCGCACGTCGTCCACGAGTCTACGGCGCACGTTGTTGTTTCGCCTGTTTCTCACACAAGAGGAATCATGCTATCAGAATACTTTCTGCCATTTTTTCTTTTATACATCTAAACTATTGGAATCTTAATTACTTACCATCATAAAAGCTAACGGTAAGGCCCATATTTACTCTATTTCGATTGGCTCTCCATTCAAGTACAGAAGGTGGATAGTTTCTTGGTATTTGCTGCACAGAAGATTGATTTTGTGACATGGTCTTCAACAAAACTCTTTCTCCTTGAAGAAGTTTTCGTTGGCAGTAGGCTTTGTATCCATCGTAGGCATGATCAGATACATATCTTGAATAAAATAAAACAATGTTATATTACTGTATTAAGGAGGCCTTAATGAATAATTTACGCAATAATTCCATGTACTCACTTTAAAAGATATTTGTGCAGCGTACGACTTGGATGGAAGGCCGACAAGCAGTTAGCGAGCAACAGCCAACCCCTTTCCTTATTCGCATCATTATCATTCTTCCACGTTTGATTGGCCAACTGACAGAGTAGTTCATCGCGCAGTTTCTCGTTGACAATGCCCTTGTTGACAATGTAATCACCGAGTGCTTGCTCCCTTTTCCCACTGAGATTGTTCTCGTTCATAAAACGCAAGATCAGTTTGAATATCATCAGCGAATCGCCGTAGTCCTGGTCACGAGATTTGGCCAAGAAGGGCGTTTTTATAGGTTCGCGCTTCATGCCAAAGATGTGGCTTTTAAAGTAGATGTTGGTAAATTTTGAGAATTGATACTGATCGATGTCTGTTGGTAAGGCATAGATGTGCGGGAAAGCTACTACGTTACCGACTACTTTGATCAGATTTCTCTCAGTGTGCGTTGGTTGCCAGTCTAAAATCAAGATAATGTTTTGATAAACAGAATATTGGTTGTAGGAAGGGTATCTTTGATTAACTGTATACGTACCATCCAATTTGCTGTAAATGAAAGCTAATTCTGCTGGAATTTCCAAATGATTAACCCCAGCAACAGCTCTCGATGCTTTTTCCTGCTCCTCCCGTTGTTGCTTTGCCTTTGCACGTTCGCGACTGGCTCGCTCCATCTCCGCGCGCTTTGCCAGCTCGTCTTGCAGAATTTTGAACTTCTCGCGCTCTTTCTTACCGCGCCAGAGTTTCTGACCCATGAGGACGGCTCCTCTCAGGTCTCGGTACTTCTTGCGCTCGCGGTAGCCCCGGTAGACTGCCTGCAGCAATACCGTGCTGCGCGAAATATTGAGGAAGCGGCGACGGGCGAGGAAGCCACGTATATATCTGAAACATAAATTTTAGACGAGTTAATGCTAATCTCCTATTTACATCACCACATTTTCTATTTCCACTAGGATTTGGTATAGCAATTATAAGGAGGGACTTGCAAAGCAACTATTTGTTTAAGAAAATCAATTGAAAGTAAAGTACGCGATGATGTTGCTTTGTAATTGGAAAACTTGCCTTTGAACAGTAACAGCAGCACGTTCCAAAATCAAGGCTCTATTGTACTCCAATGTTCTCTCGAGTGATTCGCGCAGGAAGACCCTCGTCAGTCCCAGTTGATACTGCGAGTGCGCTTCCTTTGGCGCGGCCTTCTCCAGAATGATGCGACATAGCTCCTTATTCGGGGCTCCGCGTGGCAGGCTTGTAGGCACAAGATAACGATAGCGATCGACAAAGTGGGCGAATGGCAGTCGTACAGGGTAACCAGTTTTCCGAATGCGTATAGTTTCGAGCATGCCAGTGTATCGCAATTGTTCCAATACGCAAGGCATGTCGAACTTCATCGGGGCCTTCTCACTGTTGGGTTTGATGCAGCGCACGAACCAAGGATTGCACCTGCAGCAAGAAAAAAAAATAATTCAAGTTTGCAATTAATTACAATAAAATTTTGTAAAGGACAACATACTGTGACATGGATTCTAGGAGTTGCTGCAAACTATCGTGGAATCGCGCTGAAACTGTTGGCGTTCTCGGTTTCATTGTAACAAATCTGCCGTTTGGTTTGTTGATCGTTTTATTAGCTTCATGTGCATTTCTAACATGTTGGAACATTTTGCTCACCATCTGAATCATAATGAATTATTAAACATTATTAAATTATCTTTTTTCTATACTATTCGTATTTTAAAGTTTGCAGATATTTACGTTAATTTTACTGCTGATTAAAAGTTCAACGACATCGGGTCGCAGAGTGTCGCGGTTCTTGTCCAAGAACCCGTCCACGTTGTACCAAACTTGGCCCGCGTAATGTCTGATGGCGAATTCGGCCGAGTTCATTCGTGGTCTCGAATACAATTCACTCAGCGCGTGATTGTAATGGCATTTTTCGAGGAATGAAAGATCCGTCGCCTTGGGGAAGTTGCTTTCGTCGTCTAGTAGGTGCAAGATACCAACCGGTTTCTTAGCAATTAGGTGTATTATTGGCAAATTATCCTGAAAAGAAAAAATATGTTCAAATATTATGTATATACACACAAACTTATATATATATATATATATAATCATTAGCAAAGTAGAAGCATTAAATGCTCGCCCGTAAAGTTATGTAAGTTGAAATATTTTGTTGGTAAATAAAAAAGATATGATCTACATAAAAGTTTACATGGAGAAAGTGCTTCTGGATTGTAGACGGGAAAAATATCTTACACGCGTGCTAGAAGTAAACGGTAATAAAGCAATACCCACCGTATAATTGATAGTGGTCCAATCGATCTTCTCCTTGGCGTACTCTTGCTGTTCGAGCTTGAATATGTGCTTGTTAAAGTAGAAATGAAGGTTTTCGTTCGCGTAATTAATGCAGAGCTGCTCAAAACTGTTCTCTGTAAAATTTTCGAAACCGAATATATCGAGAATCGAGATCGCGGCCGTTTGTTTAGTGCCCTTGTAGACTATGTGGTTGACGCGGGCGACCAGCCAAGAGAAAAGTGAACTGTACAGTGCCTTGGCGAAGGCGTCGCGTGCGTCCAGTGCCTGATCAATGTTCAGGGCCGTCAGTACACGCTCGTTCCGGGCTTCCTGCGGGAAAGGAAAAATATTTTCATTTTAGCTAGTGTGATAATACAAAAGTCTTTTATTGATCTGTATTTTCTGACCATAGCCATTCGTTTTGAAAATAAAATCTAGATGTATGTGGTTTTTAAGAAAGTTGTTTGTATATTGTAAAAATCATTTTTAATCCGACAAAAACCATAACAGTTTTGATCGATACATAAATTAAGTGAGCGAGCTAACTTTTTAATTAAGAGAAGCGCTCTTCAAACAAACCAAACTGGCAACATAAATAAGAAAGATTTACATTTTCAGCCCGAAAGTTAGGGGCCTTACATTAATAAATGTTAGCACTTACTGTCGTCTTGGTTGTGAGGGCTCGGATGATGCCGTCAGAGTTGATTTGCAGTAGGTGGGCAGCCCATCGTATTTCAGCATCGCTGCCGACTTCAACGCCCTCCTGGCCGTGCCTCATCTGCTTGCGGTGAAAGTAAACGTTGCCAAGGTGCAACACGCTGCTAAGAATTTTAAATATCGTATCCTGCTCCTCAGACGTGAAGCCGAGGACCTGCATGGCCGAGAGCAACGCCTTAAAGTCCTGAGTGTCGTTTTTCCCGTCTATGTCACAGTTGCCTCCCTGAAGTTATTTGTTTAAAATTAGCTTGTGTGTACACATAAACTATTAAAATCTTATGTAATGAGAAAGTTGGAAGACATAGGTACTTTGTTATTTTAAATAAATATTGTGATGGAAATCTCTGCAGATTCTTTTTCTTCATCTTGAAGAGAACGAAGGTAAGAAAATAAATCTTACCTGATTTAAATAAAAGTATTTATCAGGAGTCAGAAGTCCATATTTATCGCGAAGTTGTTGGTCCAGTCCAGCCAAGAGCTCGTAAAAGACGTGGTAATTCCGTTCATCGGTCGCTTGCGTCACTATCCTGCTTTTTTCTAACAGGTACTGCGTCACTCTTCCTCCGACGATTACACCACTATAAAAATCATAAAAACTAATTACCAAGGCACTATCACTCATAGTAGTTGAAATTGCTATTATAAACCGTTTATTTTTGCTATTTATTTTCTTTAAAGTGAATTGGTTAAGTAAAGTAACGATGCTCACTCTCTAAAGAAAACTTCGAGATATTTTCCAAACCGGCTGCTGTTGTCGTTTCTCGGTGTCTTGGCATTGCCGAAGCTCTCGAGCAGTGGTGCAGCCTCGAGGATCTGTTCTGTGACGAGGTTGCTGGGCGCCCGGTTGACCGCTGCCAAGTACTGCATCACCAGCTTCGTCGACTCAGTTTTACCGGATCCAGACTCACCGGAGATTACAACTACTTGGTTGGCGCTGGCATTGTTCGCTGCACTCACCTGACTGTATGCTGATGAACCAACGGCAAACAAGTGTCTACACGTTAACATGAAAAAATAAGCTTTATTAGTGAATAATTAAGAAACTGCTTCGAAAGTTCAACATTTTTTCCAACAATTTTCCATCATAGTCATTTCGTTCTATTCATTTTCTGCCAATGGTTTATTCAACTTTCTTTTCCAATACATATTTTAAAGTAACTTTAAAAGTTTATATTCATATTACTACTTTGATGAGCAGCATCAAGATAGAAAACGGTAGGTACCCAATGTTTACTTTCACTTGTTTTCACACAACTGCGGACTATAAATTATTAAAAAGAAAATAACAATAAAGTTTGATTTAATCTGTGGAGGTATACGTCTTCATAAGCAAAACTGCAAAAACAAAAATTTTTCCTGACAACGTAAACGACATTTACTTACGGTGGCAATGTTCCGAGGATTCTTCCTTCATATAGCTTGACTTGGTCGAGGCCATAAATATCGAACATTTTGTAGGGATTGACAGCGACTAGGATACTCCCGGTGTACGTCTGTTAACACAGAAAAGAAAAGTTGAATGGCGAGGAAGTGATTATTACAGTGGAAAGTTGTAGGGTGTCGATACTCACATAAATAAGTTCTTTGTCATAGCGAATTTTGAGATTCCATAGGAGAGAAGCCTCGTTTAAGTCACTGTAATGAGAATATAATGGTTTATTGCTCGAACGCACAAAGTGAGGCTTTAATGAGTAGTAAAACGCTCGCTTACCTAAGTTGAATCATGTCCTCAACGCCATTCTGACCTAAGTCTTGTCGTGGCTTGACTCCACTGAGATTTGTAAGCGTAAATGTTTGTGGCTGCAAAAAATAAAATAATTTGTTTTCTTGTTCAATATAATTTTTTTTCTTTTTTTAAACAGTGAATTCGAAATGCTTTGTATTATTTTGAATACTTTGAGATTTTTCATCAGTTGGCTAATTAATTGAAAATTGTTTAAATTTCCGAGAAAATGATAATGTATACATGTGTGGTGAGAATCAAGCTAACACTTCATAATGGACGAAAGAAAAAAGATATTCAGTAGGGCATTCATAGCGAAAAGATGATTCACATAGCATTAAAAAGGCAGAAAAGAGGTCATTACACCATGAGAAAAGTCAGATGAACATACATATATTCAGGAATGCAAAGATCAAACAATTTGTGCGTTTATATTCATTATATTGACAGCGGTAAAAATAGTCGAATGTTAATCGTCAATAAGAGACCGCGACACCATCAAAAACACGTGTACTTTCTAATTTATAAGCTGGTATTCCCCGATCATTCCAAAATACAATGATCGCTTGTGTCGTTGACCCCATGTAGGTATACCTTTCGTCTGCTGCGCGACTAATCGCGCGTCGTTAATCAAGCGCGTGTGCGCGATCTTGGCACTTTCGCGCCACAGCGAAAGGGTTGTTTTATCGCGTGCGCGCATTATAAACGTGCATATGTAGGAGAGGCGCAGCGCGTAACTATGCGCATGTACGAAGCGCGCGGCACTTTCGCGGAAGCCGCGCGAGTTATCCGAATTATCCAACGCCTTACATCCGCGCGCCATGACTTTCTATAGTGCGAGAGAGGTGGAACTGGAATTTGCGTATACTAGATACCGACCCGACCGCGATCCTCTCAGCTGCATAGCTTTCCATGATACAAGCCAATCGTAGTAATTATTTCCTTCAATAATTACAATATTATAATATTTTTACTGAATATAAATCATCTGCTTGTTCTCTTTATCAAATTGAATATGATTCGAGGCACGAAATGTTACTATAAGTTACATGTACTTATAGCTAACAATGTTTACTAACGGAAAGAAAATTCTGCTTTTTCCGCGTGTACACGTGGCCGAGATTAAGATAGTATTGTATTATTTTCAAAAATTGTTTTGTTATTTACTTCTAGAATCAGTAAAAACTGTCGCAAATATTTGCGCTTGTGATAAAATAAAGGTATATGTATATAATAGCATGCTTTGATAATTCTAGATTGATAAGATTTTATCAATTTTATTTATAATTCCGCAATTTATACATTTAAAAGAATTATTTCAGTGATTTCTTTACCTTCCCAGCAATAACAGCTTGCACCGACAGAACGTTTGCCGCTCTGTGGTACTCCAAAACCTCTCCGGGAAGAACATGGCCGACTCCTGGGTCGAACCACACGAGTTCACCCTGTGAAAAAACAAATGATTATTATATTTCAATTGAAACACTATTAAGCATTACATACAGGTGTTCAAAAATTAATTATATATTTGTTTTTCAATAATAGAACACACATGCCTTTATAATTGTTTATTACGTTAAAGTAGGATCTCGAGAACACGAATGTAAATATGATGATTAATAGTCAGTAGTTGTAAGCAATTTAAAAATGCGCAACTCGTCGGAAGCACGCGAATGGCTTTAATGAATTCAGCATGATTAACTGTATCTATATTAGATCTTACACGTTCAGTACGTAATGCAATTTTAAGACCACGAGCTCGAGGTGAAACTCGAACATTTATCGCGTACTCTTAATAAGCCCCCGTTTTTCATAACTCTTGACATTCTCACGAAATTTTAGAAAGCCTGCAGAGCTCATTTTGAAAGTATATACCATTTCGTAGAAATTCAAATTTTCAGCCTATTCTTGAGATTGTTGAAATTAGATTAAAGGAAAAGTGGGACAGCGCGGCAAGTGCATCGTTATGTAACAGATTAGTAAACATGAGCTTTGATCGGATATTCCCCTTTTATTTCGAGCAAACGTCATGGAACACGATCGAGAGAATAAGAAGAAGTGCTCGCTTTCCACAGAATTCACGGCGCGAAGGAGAGAAAGAGATAGAGAAATGCAAGACGGCACCGGTCTCAGGCTCCTGGCTGCGTAGGGCCTCGGCAGGCCGTCGTCCTGCGTCTTCGCCGTCTGCGCCGCGGCAACAGTCGTCGGCTGCTGCACCTTCCGCCTCCCGGTGCACAGCCCGAAGATCGAGTAGGGCGTCGGAGTCGCCTGGGCCCTCACTTCCTTCGCCGCGGGTCTACCCAGGCTCTTGCTCGCAAAGTCGCTGCGCGGCCGGTCAATCCTCAGCGGGATGCAGGAGGCCTTTCGCGCCTTACGCACGTAGGCCGGTAGACTCCTGGAAGAGCCCCGTGCCATCGCGTCCACCGGCTCCACCACCTCCGCCTCCTGGGGGGCCCGACGAGCCCGCTCCCGCGGCCGGCCCGGCAGCGTGCTGCTCTGTACCAGGCCTTGACCGACCCTCGCCTCCTCGGCGTTGCCGATGATACGGCGGCGCGACATCGTGCGCTGTGGCAGGTTAGGCAGAGAGCTCCCGGCCGGCGAACGGCAGTCCAGCAGCCCGTAGTTCGGGGGTTCGCCCGCGGGGTCGCGGATGCTGCGGTAGGGCTTGCGGGCCGGACCCGTGGGCTCGGCGCTCGGCGCGGAGGCCTTACGCCGCCTTATCCGCCCGTAAACGGGAGCCTCCTGCTTGTTGCTCGGCTCCCGCGGTTCTCGCTGCTCCCGGGGCTCCCGGGCGACCTTGGGCAGGGTCGAAGGCCGGGGTGGGGCTCCGCTCCGCGGTTGCCCGGGCCCGGGGCCGTTCTTGAGGAAGCAGCCCGCGTGCCTCGACTCAGGCCGCGCCGCGGGGAGCAGCTGGCCGCAGGAGCGCCTCCGCTGGCCCATCGGCGTGCGCTGCTCCGTGTTGGTGCTCGAGGTCCGCCGGATGATCTCCTGTCGGGAGACGCGCGTCATCGGGACAAGCGTGAGCGTCGAGCCGTCGCGGTCCCGGCCACTGGACCGCCTGCCCACGGAGGGCAGGGTCCGTGGCCGTTGGGCCTCCGCCTCATCCGCGCTGTCTCCCTCGCCGCGGCGCGAGCTGCCGAGGGAGGAACGCCCCCAGCGCCGGCGAAGCGACTGCGTCAGCCGCGTCAACGGGTCGCGCTGCTCCTCCGCCTTCGAGCAGGTCCTACGGATGATGTCCTTCCTGGATATCAGACCGAAAGGCTCCCTCGGCAGGCTGTGGAAGGACTCGCTCTTGGGGCGGTTCCTGGCCCTCGCCGCGTCTGCCTTCCTCCTGGCCTCGTCGGACCTCGTCGGCGGCGCGGCATCCGGCGGGTCCGGCTGTTGCGGACCGCTACGTCTGGACACGACTCTCTTCTCCATCTTAACTCTCGCTGGCGCCGGCAGTTCGGTGCCTCGAGTCAGGTGAGAGAGAAATTCTTCGCATACTCGGCCATCGTTAAATCGCCCCGAGCCGACCCCGTGAGGGTTTTCGGTCAACCTGATGACGAGGCGAAAGCCTAGCTCTGCACCGGGACGATAGAGGATGTTGCATAGTTGTACAAGTGTTTATAATAAGTTTTACGTCCGCCGTACTCCTTCGCGTAGTGTTCGTTCTAGTTGAATGCCTTGCTACGGTACGTAATCGCATATATGTCTGTTGATTGTGAAAAGGCCTTTTCTTTGGTGTCGAATTGTAGCGATGTTAACAAATGTTCAACCTCTATTAATACATTAGAAAAAGCGTTCAACTGCGTAAGCTCGGGAACAATATTGAACTCGTCAGTTGCACAACGCTTCTGTTGTAATTTACACCGGCGTTGCCCAACCCGCAGAACGCACAGTGCACACACGTCCTCTGCATCCTACGCGCGCACTCGCGCGTTATTACAATTTCAAATGAAAGTTCACTTTGCCACTGATTTCTCTCGGCGCATGCACTGGCACAAGATGTTTACGCGCACGCATATCCTCGATACGGTTCCTCCTTCGATCTCCCGACACACTCTTGCAATACATAAATGCAACGCAGCGTGCGTGTATATTTCGACAAAATGGAAGATTTACGTGAGCTGCATCGGCGATTTGAGCGCTTCTGGGATCAGCGGCGTTATCCGGATCATTGGGTCGTCGGCTGGCGTAAACACTGAAAAGACGGGAGAATAGGATTTTAACGGACGCGTGTACGTCTGCGACGCGACTCGCATGCGATTAGACGAGCACTGACGGCGAGCTACCGATGAGAGCTGCACCCTATGCGCGATGTCTCCACGTGGGCGAGCGGTGAAGAGGCGAGGCTGCGGTTCTCGCTTCTCGTTCTTACTGCTCTTTGTTTTCGCTGATGAGGATGGCTGAAAATGGGATCGCTCTCTGCTCCTGTGATAGCTTCCGGCCAATTCCAGCTCTCTTTCTTGTCCTCGGCGAGCTGACCAGAGTGTCGATAGTTTTTGCTGAGTGTGCCTGACTAATTGCTCGGTTGTATACAGATTAATCACCGATGCACACAAACATGATTTTTCAGTTAGTAGATATATGAAAGCAGCTTTCCGGTATACAACGATTTTAGCTAGAAATTACGGTGATAAGTAGTATATCGTCGAGCCGTGTGTGCGCGCGCTCAGTCATTGGAACAAAGCTGGCAGCGAAAGTTTTTATTGCAACTACGGGAGTCGGGCCATTTGTTAACTTTTTCGCGTTGTTGTAGTGGCAGCCTGCCCGATCGATGCCTCTCTCCCCTTCTTCATGCTCTGAAAAATTCACTCAACAATCTTCCGTCTGGATTTCGTGGTTTAATACGTAAGGTCGTCGATGAGCTCGTTAATGTCTATTTTTTTACAATCCACTTGCGGTCTGGTTAGTCAGCAGATCAAGCGTTGCAATGGGCGACGAGTGAAATAAAATAAGAACAGACCCTTGGCGTTTATGGATTCTTTGATACGCTGAATAGATTACCGGCCGCACATTATCGATTTTCTAGATCCATTGCACTGTCTCAACGGCGGCCAAGAATATCGAAAATGACGTGATGCACACGGCAATAAAAGAATCGTCGAGTCCTCGGGCCGTTCCTCTGCAAAAGACGCGCGACCAGCAGGAAGCGCGATGCGCTACTACCTCCGCGCCTCGCAACACTTGCTCCGGCAGACTGCAGTGGCGTAAACTGCAGCGCGTTGTTTCGTTTCACAATTAACAGGCGGCTAATTAGCCCCCGGCACCCGTGGCTACTGCTCCAGTCGAACCTGCGCTGCGCCCGAAAATAAACCTGGCGATTGCTGGCCAGTGTACGCGCCGCGCGCTACGAGCTTTCGTGGCGGACTGAGGCTGGCGAACGCTGGGAAGGTACGTGGCACACGCGAGGGAAATTCCTTAAGGCAGACGCCTCTGGGATCGAAGTGCTTTGGGGTGGAACCAAGCGTGCGCGCGAGCAACTCGCCTCTCTCGTCTTATATAAATTACGCGCTAAATACGCGAGCGCTCCACATGTGTGCGCGATCATAACGTAACGCGCGAGGTGCATCGCGCGCTTGCCGTGCCCACGGAACAGTCGAGTTGCGCCTGCGGAACCGGAAGCCGCCTCTGCTGCTACTGCCGCTTATACTGTTGCCCGGGAAAGAGAGAAGCTTTCGGTGGTGCGGCCTGCGATCGCTTACGTCCCCTTACGAGTGAGTTCAAATATTATAGTGCCTAATCTGCTTTGGGCCTCTCGACTCAATCTCTCAATGGTCTTTATTTATTGCACGTCTAATATTTTCAATTAATTGCTCCAAGATTTACGTCACCGACGATATAATACACCGATAACAAGCTAACTTATAGCACATATACATTTTAGGCGACTTTTGCACTCTTTTCGTCACACTGTGTCTTCAGCGAATTCATAATCTCAGACGCAGACGCCTGTTGCAAAGCCTTTGCGATAAATGCTCTTTCTCCATATCTGTTTCTCTGGTTCTTTTGGTGAAACGTCTTCCTGCACCTGGGCTGAATATTTTATTGGGAAAACTGCTTAGCTAATTTGTCGCTGCGCTGCGTAGCGTATAAATATATACACACACGTAAACGACAAGCGCAGTGACGTAAGGACACAAACGAGGGAGTATTACTCGCGTAGGAGTCCGAGTTGTTCTTTCTCCTGGCGGTGCAATGGCGGAGGCAATTTATCCGCCGCGCTCGCGTTATAATGTCACAGTTTCTTGAACACAGCGCACGGGCAAAAATATATAATGAAGCGTGCCATTTACGGGCATTACGGTAATAAGAGCGAGTTCCTCCTCGTGCTGGGCATAGTTTTAGGAGAAAATAACAAATTGCCAAACGCACCAAGCTTTACAAAATTTATACTGTGTTATGATGAATAATTGTTTATTATGAAAGTGAACATTCAGACGTAAATGTTATATTCATATAGACTGTAACATTTAGTACAGTTTAAAAATACATCTATGCTGTAAGTATAGATAAAATTCTTAGATGAAAAATCAAAATATATAAAATCATTTCAATAATTACACAACAGTACTAACAAAAATAGTAATTTAAGTGTATTAATCTAGAATGCACTTGCGCGTTATTCGTTATACGTACGGCGTACACGCTGGCGCTTAGATATAATATCAATGTGCCGTTATTAAGCGCATATCGTATACAATAGTCGCTCTTCTCAACTCTCTCCTCCCCCTTCCCGTCTCTCCCTCTCTCGCTCTCTTGCTCTCTCTCTCTCTCTCTTACTCTCAGAGAATTATCGCTCATTATCGCGCTCCTACTTTACCGATGGCACATATAAGAAGACTTAGGACTAGTATTTATAATTAGGTCTTAAAATTCTCGTTTCCTTACAAGCGTACGATCCATGTAACAAAGATATTTTTTACGACATTTTGGAATTTGAAACATATAATTAAACTGATTCTCCAGTTTTATAATCCTTGTCTACTTTTGTATAACGAACACAAAGGGCAGTTAAAATCACGTCATACATATTGGTCAGTCTTCACGAATTCTTAGTATCAAGAACGCGCCTTTTTATCAAAGGCCTTAAATATTATCATATTTATGAATAATTTTTTTTCTGTTATAAAAAGAATTTCATTTGTTAAGTATATATTTTAAAGTATTTATCACTTGTCTAAAATATATAATAGTAATTATACAAAATAGGTAATAAGAAAATGTGCACATCTATTACAACAGTACCTTTGGCAGTATGTTCACCTAATATTACGCGAGAGTAACTTTCAAAAAGAAAACTGGAAAATCACTGCAGTTTTAATGTTTTAAGAGAATTCCCATAATTGTGACAATTATTCTTGATTTCAAATTGTTTTTTAATTTCTCTCATAATGAGTTAGTCATCAGATCAAGGTCTTAATAAAACGTTTTTGCAATATCGTCATGCGAAATTAAAATGCTGCGTGAGAAAATAGTATTGATAATTTTACAATTTCTTATTTATTTATATAAATCTAAAGGTTGAAATTCGTAAAAAATTAATGTTTCTTTAAAAATTAATTTTTGAAAAATAATCAAAAGTGGTTCTTTTGCCTAATGCTCGTCTAAAAATTTGGGTCGTTTTAAGTAAAAAAGTTTATTACATGACTTTTATTCGGAAAGTTAAAACATAAAAAGTTATGATTTTTTAAATTTTCATATTTGCAATTTTTCAGTAACTGTCATGATTAAATTATTTCTTTCATAATCTAAAATATTTAATGGCTGGAAAGCGACCGAGGATTAGCTATTTTTTTATTGATTTTATCGATAGTTAATTATAATTAATTCAGATTTTAGAGAAGAACTAGTTTATATATTTCAGTAACAAAACCAAAACATTTAGTCGCCAAAGTAGCTGAAAAATCGTAACAATGAACATTCAAAAAAAGCATAACTTTTTATATTTTGATTTTAAATATGAAAGTCATAAAAGCTTTTCCCCTTATAAAATAATGATGGCCTGTGGGTGAACCATGATAAACTGTTTGTGATTGGCTGTCTAAAAAAAAAGTGCGAAAATTGGAATTTACGTAATGTAAGGTAAAGGAAGAGCACGCGCTTGATTTGTCTAGTTTTTTTAAAATAATAATGTAAATTTTTAGAAAAAGAAAAATAGTTTTAACTTTTTTATAAGTTTGTATTTGTCAAGGAATGCATCAGTTTTAATGAATTTCAATCTCCAGATTCGGGTTCTACGGGTCAAAATTCACACATAAATATATAAGAAAAACGTTGATTTGTCCCGGGGCATATCGGTGCAGCGGAAACATATACAGTATTTAATCAGTTTCTTATGGTAATATATATATATTCATGAAGATTCTTTCCAAATTCATTATACTTGACTTCTAATTTACATTCGACCCACTGACAAATGATTATTCGAGATCTTAAAAAAAATGCTGTATAAGTTTTACTCATCTGAAAAATCCAGGATGGAAGATAATATTTATAACAGCCATGTTTATAAAATCGGTTTTGTTAGTAGTTATATTTGAGTCGTGCGAAAATTTAATTTATTTATATTAAGTTTAGTCAAGAGGAATGCAAAGCTCATTAGGAGCTGCATAGAATATTAGGGCTGAATTCTTGGAAATACGTAAGAAAAAGCAGTACATCGCATCCGGCAAGAAAACTACTGTCAGCATCCACAACAAAAAGAAAATCCACGTTTAATAATAATCAGCTCCGAGCTATTCGAAAAATCTCCATGCTAGCTACAGGTCGAGCCGCTGATCCGTCCATCCCATTCTCATAGCGGCCCCGCTGGCTTATCTCTCCTACATCCCGAGAAATTTCATAACCGCGTCGAAATTCCATCGCTCGCGCTCGAAGCATCGACTCCACACGTACCGTTAGCGCGAGGCGCGTAATCGATGCAGCAGTGTCGCGCCGGTCAGACGCTCGCGCGGAGGCGTCTTCGCGGTGAAAGTAGCGGCGCGTCGCGCCGTGTGCGAGCCCGAGCCGCAATAACGCGCTGATAATAGCGCGAGGAATGCGCCACGGTGAAACGGATTTTAGCGAAACTTTCATTCCCACGATATATACGCCGCGAGGAGGCCCTCTCCGCACTTGTTGTTTCTTTATTTTTCTCTCTGCAGCTAGACGTTTCCGCAGTTATTATTACTGGGCCTACTCTGAAATTTCAGACTGCGCGTTTCTTTCACGCGGGCAGCCATTTCTTCACTTCTACTGCAGATAGGCCATGGCTGTAATTATGCCTCGTCGCTTGGGATTTTTATTCTGACCTTTTGTCGCGTCAACAGATTTTTCTTTTTAAAGTTCAAGTCTAATATCTCTTATTTTGGAGTAAGAAAAATCCATTATACTCAGAAATTGACCTTCAGTGCACCGTTTATTATAAAAATATTGTATAAGTTATGCGCATAATGCAATGATTCTTGTAATGTCATTTTTTAATGACAGCAGCAATCAGGTACAGCACAATTTACAGAATTTTCACATGTACTACAAGAAAGTATTCTTTCACAGAGATTTTTTCTTAATCGCGGGTATAGATTTTCAACAATTGTTAATCACCAGACTAATGCAGATCTATGGAACATCCTAAGCAATTACATAACATAAATGAGCAACAGGTGCGTTATTAATCATTTTAAGGCGTATAATAAAGAGAAGTTGGAGTGGCATTTGCACGCGCTCAGTCATATATTCTGCGCACGAAAAATCAGTCAGTAGGTCGACCTCATCGCTTACCCATCATGAATTATTCGGACGAAACGCCCAGAATAATACGCGCGCAAAGTAACTCACCTTTTGCCACTCGGTATGCATCTTTCCACCGAGTCCGCGATTAAATGGCACTGCGACGAAGATTCGCCCTCATTTTCTTCTTAGCTCCACAACAGCTACACGCCACTTTTTGGACGCTGCACTTTTTCTAGTTTATTCTTTCCTGAAACACAAGAGAAGAAGAGACGTTAGTTAAAGACGACTCAAGAGCAAATAATTGAGTAAATAAAAGTTAAAATAAGTTTATTGCTCTGCGATAAAATAAGTTCCATTTACTTTCTCACAATTAGCTTGTAATATTATTGAAAAAGTTAAATCACTGTTTTATATTGAATTTTAATTTTCAAAAAATAAAATGAAGATTTAAATAAAAAATTACATAAAAAACAGCACAATATTAATTTCTTGAATAAGTAACAACATGTAAATGACGATTAATTGATCAATAATTTATACATGAATTCTACATTTATAATTGAATGTAATGACATTCATGAGATTGTCAACAAAAATATTTTATTATTGACATATCGTTAAGATGAATTAAAAGTAATTTTGATTACTGAATTTGGAAATTACAGATAACTTTAAACAATAAATTATAATGTATGACGATTAACAATAATTCTAAAGTATTTTCATTCTTATCTAATAAAAAGCCTCGGAAATCGCAGTTATGCATGCGGTGAGATGCGCGCGTACACATTTCACGCACAGTGACGTAGAAGACGCGACCGCCGATTGTCACTTATAATTCTAACGGATTGTATTCCGGTCTGCATATTATTGCTCCGTACATACGGCTTCCGGCTGCACTCATCGTTATTATACCGTAAAAATTACTTTAAGAGTACATATAGGCTCTATGCAATACATGATTCCACGCGTAAGATTAGCACATATTCAAAAATCTAGGGGCACAAAAATAGTAACGTATTTAAATAAGAAAAGTATTTAAAAAAACGATTTTACTTAGCACAGGTGTACTCGAAATATATATTTCCTCGTCGGAAGTCAGTATTACGAAAAATTCTTAAAAATTAAATGTAAAACCATATTTTCCACTCTTTTATTAAATGAGTTTATAGTAATAAATCAATTGAGCAATATTAGCCGCTAAAATAAAAAATTGGATAAAAAATTTTGAAGTATTATTTTTAGTGAGGTTTTAAAGATGTTTTATAATTGTATTAACAACAATACCAAATATTTAAATTTCATTTGAAATTTATTTTACTTCTTGACAGGTCCACTAACTGAAAAATGACAAACATGTCTTATCTTTTAATCATTTTTAGTTTTATGAAAAAAGAACTAGTTTTTGAAGTTGACTGTACACTTTAAAATGTTTAATTATTTAAAATATAAAGTTAGTGTTTAATTTTTGGGTTAGTGGGTCTGCCAGGACAAAAACATCTTTGAGCATGAGATTTTTGAAAATCAAAATACTTTGAAACCTTTTATCCGATTTTTTATTTTGGAAGCTTAAAATATTAGTCTTATACCCTTCTACGCAGTTTTATTATAAAAAATAAAAAGCAAGCTCATATAACTAATTATTGGTATTTTGAATAAAAATTTTTTACGCCGATTGTATAGCCAATAGAACCTTACATAGAACTACGTGAACTAATTGTAAGCTTCTGGACGGATGCTCTCATGAGATTTCCATGGATCAAGAAATGTATAAAATGTGAAAGGATCATTATTGATTATGTAGATCATTATGTATAATTGTGGGGACAAATTTTGTACTTTGAAATTACAACCTACACATTTAATAGTACAAAACCTAAACATTGATGTTTATATACAGAAGGCTAATCTGTAATACTACCATATACCATCTGGGAAAATAGAAAATCGAATTTGTTTGTTTTCTCACAAGCAGGTGAAGAAAAAAAGCTCATCAACCACTGCGCTTTTTCTTCCATAAGAGTGTCAGAACGTCAACACACGCGTGAATGAGTCGCGGCAGCAAGCAATTGGGACACCGACACCGTAGACATTCCGAAGCGTTTCCTCCCTATTTAGAAGCCCGCATTGGCACGCACACTCGCTCTCCTCTAGCATCTACTTGACGCTCACACACATACATGTACGCGCACACATAGCAGCTAGCAGTGCAAACAGGCACGCGCAGGTGAACGGACTCGCAGCGTGTTAGTTTCGCGGCAGCAGCGATGGCTGCGAGAGTCCAAGGGGTAATACACCGCTCGCGTGGCCTTGAAAGAACGAGCGGAATGTGGATCTTTCTCTCTTGCGAGCGAGAGCGCTCTCTCTTGCTCTCTCTCTCTCTCTCTCTCTCGCACCCAATGTCAGGCGGCCACCGCCTTAAGAACGCCAGTGTGTATAAAGCACAGCGAGTTTTGGAGAACAGTGCCGCCTGGTCTTATGATTTCACCGCTTGGACTTGAGACGATGGCCTAGAAATTACTTACGCATTTGTCGACTCGCGTGGTTTCGGAGCTGTCAATTTATGAGGAGGTGGAACAGTTACGAGTGCCCGCACGTGCGCGGATAATTAGTGCAGCGACTTGAGAAGGTGCGCTTGGAAAGCTTTTATCACCTAGGTGAAACTGTATGTTGTTGACCTTAGCGACCCCAGTAATGACCTACTTTTTACAGCATACTTATATATAAAACACTTTTGGTTTCATTTTTACGAAAAGCTCAGAACATTTCATGACATAGCTAATTATTTCATGTACTGTAGCAGCGAAAAACTAATTGCATTTTCATTGCAATCCATGATGAATAGCGTCACTTTACTGTATAACAAATAAGTTAGATGCGTAGATAAGATTTTACAACAGCAACATAGTCAAGCTTATTAACTTATCTTGAAATCTACAAGCTCCATCCGTGATTGAATTCCTCAATGCTATTTAAGGTAGATTAGAAAAAAATTAAAGTTTAAGTAGTGACTACGATCCGCAGATAGAAACCCTCGACTCCATTAAATGGTCAAATGAAGCATTTGTGTATCGCACAAAATGTGCGTGTCATTATAGCTTTGGTCATTGCGACGCGGGTCATTATAAGCGACACTCAATTATACAGTTACACGTATGAGCATTACGCATGTTTATGGAGTAGCCCCTTCAAGGAAAATCCATATGAGTGAGCAAATGCATTATGTTGAATAGACTATTATAGGTATATATCGAAAAGTGTTTATGCACCTATTCTTAGTGGAAATATTTCTAAGCATTTTCAACCTACGAAGGATCGTAAAATGAGAAAAGCGCTGCTGAGCACAAGCTCAGAAACTGCTGTGACCAAATTTATATGCAATACACAGCACACGACAAGATCGATAAGAAAAAAGGAAGGGTAAAAGATATAAGTATTGTGGTGCTGCAAACACAATGGATGCGTGCGCGGCAATTGGGCCTTTCGTCACATGCGCTCGCTTACGATTGTCCATTGTGTAAACGCATGCGTATATGAAGCAGTGTGCTGGCCTTTCTCTGGAAAAGTCGTTGGCCATACAGCGATATTTCTAATTGGCCGATTGTTAGTTATACGCGGCGACGACGAAAGCGAGTTTTTAAGAGCTGCTGCGCTCTTATAATGATAGTAGCGGACTTTTGCTCTCTCCCTCTCCCGTGGGTGTCGAACAGAGATGCATCGTAAAATTTTAATACAAGTTGTGGAGAGCAGCGCTCCGGTAGCAACTTTCTTTCGGAATAATAATATAGCTGAGTGGAAGAAAGAAAATTATGCCCAAGTGGAAATTTATTTAGATCGGCAATAGCTTTCGAGCAATAGTCGAGACGTTGCCCTTTTCTCATAACTTGCCTGGAGTATACATCTTTTATTCATTTAAAATTATCCTCAAAATCTTTTCACAATTCTATTGATCAATCAAACATCTTTACAATCTGTTCGATCGTCTCCTCATCTTTTAGCAATCTTTTACTATAACATCAGTGCTTATAACATTATTCGTAATCGTCATTTTTATTTATCTATATCCACACTCCTCTTTTGTCGGTACCATGAAAATCGGTATCATAAACCAAGTGGCAAACAAATATTTGGCGTATCCTTCTTAAATACAAAGTTCATTTCCAAAAAGCGATCTTTACTTTAGACACTAACCCACTTTACTTTGGAAAAAGTTGAATGGACGCACCTAGCTACATTACAATTACGACATACTTTCTAAACAAACACGAGAAAAGCTACCCATCTTTACGACTTATCGCTTGGCTAAAAGAAAACAGAAAAAAAACCCACGTCGCCTGCGTTCACGGTTCATCAACACGTATATATGCTTATCCAGTTTCACAAGAGGCTGGCGGGATACTCACTTGTCTATCATATATGCGCATAAAAAAGCCGACTCATCCTGAGGGTCCCGATTTTTCTCGAATTGAGTGACTGTGCGTACACGAGGGAGAAAATATACTGGTTGAGCTCTCGTTGTCTTTCGAAAGAGAGAGTTTACCACGGATTTTTTCTAATAACCTGTTTAGCAGTCGAAAGTGTTGCTCCTCACTGACAATATTCTAGTTAAAATTACCGAGATATTAGTGCGGCAATATATTGGTTTGCATAGAACGGGAGACTAGCAGCTGGAAAAAAGATAAAGAGGGTGTGTGGACACTAAAAAAATATCTACTTTCTTTCGAACTTCCTGTCAATCTACATAGTTATATAAACTGATAATTATATGTTTGTAATTTGAATACAAATATTTTATGGGCTCTATCTTAGTGTCTATTAATAAAGCATAGTAGGTTGAGTAATATTTTTAGTTACAATTGAAAAGAGCATTTGCAATGAAAGCAAAAGTACGTTTGATTCCAGTTGGAGTCGAACATTGCAAGGGCGTTCTCTTAGTCAGTGGGGCTGAACTCTATCAATATCGCAAAAATTGTGATCTATAAATGATGGGACCCTCCATCAGCCTCTGTACACTACTCGAAAAATTATAGTATAAGAGAGGTGTGCATTTACAATTCATAAAAATAAGTGCAAACTTTAAAGACGGACAGCTCAATTTTTAATTACGCAACCTATATTTGCTGGCTGGCAATACATAAAGTGTCGCTAAATTAATTGACGTGTAAAGTTATGATTTCCCGTAGAAGGTCCTTAACGATAAAGCGTTGGGTCGGCAGAAAGGGCCGCGTATAACACGCGTATCAACGCGTATATCGACGATTCCCACATAAACAGGAGAGCGACAGGCTCAGCCAGTTGTGCATCGGGGTCAGACAGAGAAAGCTGCCGGGAGAGGATGTGCGCCGGCAGAGTGAGATGCGCCTCGTAACTTACATAACCCCATAATCCGGCTGGTATTGTCGCCGCCGAGATTTCGCCGTTCTACACATAAGATATGAGTACAAGAAAATTTTGGGTATGCCTTGTAACATTGTATAATTCAGAGAGACTGTACATGCTCTGTAGACTAAAGAAGTTTTTTATTGATCATTTTACGTTTATGTGTCTTTATTATATTTCTTGTCGAGTAGTGTCAGTTGTTTTTACTTTTGTTTTTTTCATATTATATTTAATTACATTATCAAAGTACGGTTCGATGACACACATATAAGACATATAAATACCTATGTCATTGTGTAAATCTACTTTGATATTTATCCTTACCGTTACATCCAAACCATAAAGCTCGGTAGGATGGAAAGTCAGAAGAACGCTAAATGTTAAGTATTTCCCCTGTCATTGAGAAAATGAGTCTGGATGCTGTAGGCTGCTCTTGGATATACAGCACACGCGCCATGATGAAATACGCGTGGTTTTCTCGCTCGAATAGCTGCGAGGTCAATAACTTTTTCTCTCCCATCTCGCGCTCTTACTCGCTCTCGCAAATAAATGTATACATATACAAGTTAGCGGATGCATTTTTTATAAATTCTTGCAAAATATGACTCAGAATTTACTTGCTTCTCCCGTACGTGCATGTAGGTACAAGCGAATCATTCGTGTGCAATATATTTTTCATGGAATTATAAACTTGAAATTATTGAGAGTCAGTGGAGCTTATGTTAATTATTTTGTATAGTAACATTTAGTTTTAACTTAATTATAATGCTTAAGAATTTCTTGAAGAATTGGTAATAAGAATAGTTCTTGACTAGTTGTATATATTGGTATATAAAAAAACCACGAGTATTTAAAGAATGTTTAATTTTGGACCTCTTCTTCAACAATATTATATATGTAAACATCTAATATTCGTAGTCTGTCAGGAAAATGTTTCGTAGAAATAGCGATGGAATTCTACGATAATATAGATAAACCACAAAAGTTTACACTGTGTTCACTTACAGTAAATAGTATTCGGATACAAACGCAACAGTGAGAAATAAATCAAATTTATATGCCATTGTTACAGTAAGTGCACATTCCCTGCCATTAGCCACGAGTTTATAGATTGAATAGGAATGTTTCAACAAATTATACGCTATGCAAATTCTATTAAATTTTCTTCTGATATATAAATATAAAGTTATGCTTTTATACTTTTTGTACAAGGTTCCAGATTTATTATGATGTATTTATAA
This sequence comes from Torymus flavipes, assembly GCA_030522905.1. Taxonomy (NCBI): domain Eukaryota; kingdom Metazoa; phylum Arthropoda; class Insecta; order Hymenoptera; family Torymidae; genus Torymus; species Torymus flavipes. The sequence continues at coordinate 1,436 of JAPYZO010000503.1, read as the reverse complement.
ATTGGTGATTATATACTGATTAATTTTTGATTTGCTGAATTAAAAGGCCTTTCAAACTATCATAATAACGGACACAGAAGCAAGTACAGTGTTATTTTTATACTCCATTGTCAATAATGGAGCGGCTGGCGACAGAATGCAGAATACAGTCACGCACTGTCAATGAAATATTTCATTGAAGGTAAGAAAATGCAGTTATATAAATTGTCGTAGCGCAATAATAAAAGCAGAAAAAATTTAGACCGAGAATTCTCAAGGAGGAATAAAATAAAACGTTTTCCTTGACTTCTCTTCCTCCCTTATGAAACCAACACGCCGTTAACAACTGGATTCTTTGGATTCTTTTCGCAGCAATCGACAATGATAAGGCGTTAACGTTATCTCGCGCTGATCAGTAACGAATATAGTGGACTAAAACTATGTCACTAGGTAGCAAGGAGAACTGGTACATTTAGAGAGGAGGAAACCCTTGTGTTCCGCTAAACGTGTCTCCATAAACGAGTTGACGTATCTAGTTTTTGCGAATTCGCAAAAGGGGTCATTCGCGCAGTTTCATTCGCGTACAATCGTACTATTCTCGCAAGGCTTTAGCCAATCACTCGTGATTTATGATAGCGTGGGAAATGCATTGCCCGGAATACTTTTCAATTAAGCCGAAATCTGAAATATGTCAACTTACACTTAAAAAAAAGTATTTAAAAGAGGTCACTCTTACGTTTCTATTCTAATAAGGTTAGATTTGTGGTATTCCACGTTTATTAGTTACGGCTATTTATAACCTTCATCCGTCTGACTCGCTGAAGTATCGGGAGAAGAGTGGATTTTGATTAAGTTAATGTTGAAGTCAATATTTTTTATGTCGAAGCCTTTATTTAATTTAATCGCAAAATAATGGTGACTTTTTATTATTGCGAAATTGTTGATGTACACCCAATCGAAAGGGATTCTGCCCCTTGAATGTTTTAAAATTCTCCAATAAGATCGCCGAGACTATGGGAATGAGGTTAAATAATTACGACAGGTTCGGACAGAATCCCTTTCCTATGAGTGTACACGCATAACAATCGATAGAAAAGAAACATATTACATATGTATGTACGCGTAGTATATGATTTTGAAATTACCAAGACACTAAAGTTATTTCTATGGTGAAAGTATGATGAAGATACAGATCATGGCTTGTCAAAATTTGTTTGTTACACGATCAGAAGTGAAGGAATTTCTTTCATAAAATCTGATAAACATTGACTGTATATTTTAATATTTTGCATTAACCATAATTTATCTGTGTCACAAATTCTATATAATAATATGGGTTTTTTCTGTTCCTCATTCTCTATAGCGAACCAAGCTGCTTTCTACTGAGGATGTGAGAATGACAAAGTAAAATCAGAATATAATGATGTATACTTTATAGCTAAAGCTATAATTTAACT
>JAPYZO010000502.1:4063-29617 GCA_030522905.1 Torymus flavipes | reverse complement strand
AAATATATGCGTAATTTACATATTTTTAAAATTAAACACAGTTAAATATAACTTTATGAGTCAATCATTTTTTCAATTGTCCTGTATTAAGCGGGAACATAATTAAATAATACTTATAATTTCTAGACACGACACCGGTTGAAATAGCCGGCAGGGTGCAGGTGTTGGAGAGCGGCGATCTCCTGATAGCCGACATCAAGCCGAGCGACGCCGGAAAGTACACTTGCGTTCGCGCCAACGAGGCCGGTTCCGTAAACGCCTCGGCTTACGTTTCGGTGCTCGGTAAGCGATTATTTTACCGTGCACTTTCTCTCGGCTCCTAGTCGAATGAGACGAACGAACTAAAGAAACGATCGCGCAATTCTGTTACAGTGAGGACGCAGATAGTCCAGCCGCCTGTAGACCAGTCGGTCCTGCTTGGCCATACGGCCGAGCTCAAGTGCGAGGTGTCAAATGACCTGAGCGTCAAATTCGACATCGCTTGGTTTCACAATTCTCAGTAAGTTTTATTTTTTCCTGGAAAGTATTTTGACCGTTCGGCGCGCAAGTGCATATTAAAATTATTTTCTATATATTATTTTTTAACATAGTCATCACCTTTTACTACTTGAGTGAATCACACAACTTTTCATGCAAAGTACATAATATATCTACTGCGGCTGGTCCGTTAAGGCTAGTAAATATTTCGGTCATGGCTGCTGAAAGAGATTTTTAAACGGAAAGGAAAATTATAGCTCACTCTAATTTGTTCAAAACAATAGGATTTTTAGTAAAGTAATAGCTTACTTCCTCTTTGAAATTTCTTTGTTTACGCTACGCAAGCAGGATTAAGTTAGCATGAAAATTATATGTGCTGTCTGATAGCATTTAACGCGATTCTTCAAAACATATAGATCAACCTTGCGCAATCAGCGTAGTTCAGAAACAATAAGGCACGCGTGGTTTAATGCAATCGTGATCATCAGTCACGACCGTAGAGCACGATGAAAGAAAAAAAAAACGAGTAACGAGCGCAATTGCGCAAAGGTGCGCGCGCGTGAAAATGATCCGCGGCATTGTTGTCCATAAATTAGCGCCAGAGGCCGTAATTAAGAGAAGCCGAATCGAAAGAGAGAAGAGTGCGCGCAAGCCAAGCAAATCGCGAACGGGAGAAAGTCAGGAAACGGCTCGACTTCACAGTGCTCGTATGTTGCAGGGTTATAAACACGCGAGCGAGTCCGAGAGTGAAGATGCTGAACGACGGCACGCTAGAAATTGGCGCGGTGCGCGCCTCCGACGTAGGCGAGTACACGTGCTCGGTCGTGTCGCCCGGCGGCAACGACACCCGCACCGCCCGACTAGGTGTCATCGAACTACCCTTCGCCCCGATCAACGTGGTTGCCAGAAGAGTGGAGGAAATATCGCCCAGGACGATCAACCTCACCTGGGTGCCCGGCTTCGACGGCAACAGCGCCATCAAGTCGTACATCGTGCAGAGGCGCGAGGTACCCGAACTTGGTAAGAGTCGCAGCGATGACATTAATCCTTTTAATCCTTAAGTTCTAGTCATTCTAATTTTTCAATTCGCGTCGCGCTCTGTAGGACCACTGCCCGATGTTTCCTTGAACTGGGTCACGGAGTTCTCAAACATATCGGCCAACAACCGCTGGATACTCTTCGATAATCTGAAAGCAGCGGCAGCCTATCAGTTCCGCGTCAGTGCAGAGAACAGCGTTGGCGAAGGGCCTAGCTCAGAACCTAGTAACGTCGTTATACTGCCTCAAGAACGTATGAATCACATAAAAAATTATTTTCGTTTTAAATTGCCAAGTTGTGTATTTCAATAAAATTGTTTGTAAAAATATAATTAGCGCCATCCGGTCCGCCATTGGGATTCGTGGGCTCGGCGCGATCTTCCTCCGAGATCATAACCCAGTGGCAGCCTCCGGCGGAGGAACACAGGAACGGACACATACTAGGTTACGTGTTGCGTTACAAACTGCACGGTTACAACGAGACGCCGTGGATGATCCAAAATATTACGAACGAAGCGCAGAAGAACTTTCTCATCACGGATCTGATAACCTGGAAAGACTACATAGTGCAGATCGCTGCCTACAACGACAAAGGTGTTGGAGTTTTCACTAACGAACTGAAAATCAAAACTAAGGAAGGAGGTAAGGGTTCGAGAATCCCACGAAAATTCATTAGTTATCGTGTCTATGTTATCTTTGAGAGTACAACTTAAATTTTCACTCTTAATTAACAAAAAATAATGCTATTAAAACGTGTTACATTGCAATGAAACTATTATTTGTCTGAAAATAGTGCCAGAAGCTCCGCCGACTAACGTAAGGGTGAAGGCAGTAAATTCAACGGCAGTAAACGTCTGGTGGAAACCGCCCAATCCGCAAAAGATCAACGGAATCAATCAGGGATACAAAATTCAAGCTTGGCACAATGGCGGTTATAACGAGGAAAACGAATACAAATCCATTACTGTAGCGCCAAATCTATTCGACCCTCAAGCTGAGCAAAGTGCTATCGTTATGAATCTTCGAAAATACACGCTTTATAACCTTACAGTACTCTGCTTCACCAACCCTGGGGATGGAGAAAGAAGTGTACCCGTTTCTGTTCGCACGAGTGAAGATGGTAAGTCTATTATCTAATTTTAAACAATGTATGCTTTCAAAATAATTTTATAAACATGTCTAATTGGCAATGTTGAAAACAACCAAAGATGAAGAAAATTTAATTTTGAATCTTGAATTAAAAAAATATTTTTTATCGTAGTTCCCGACAAAGTGGAAAATCTTCAGTTTCTCAATATCAGCGATCGCGCTCTGACGGTGAAGTGGCGACCGCCTCGGGAAGTGAACGGAATTCTTATCTTTTATCAGTTAAAGTACACGATTAAAGATAAGCCCGATTCGCTGAGAGTGCTAAACTTTACTGCTGATACATTGTCAACAAAAATTGAACAGCTACAGGTGACGCATAAACTTTTTCTACCTATAATCTTTTTCACTTTTGACTTATAAGAATTTGATAAATTGAATGATTGTATTGGTTAGGCTACTACACATTATACGTTCGAAGTTTTGGCGTGGACATCAAAGGGCCCAGGTGAGCCAAGTATAGCTACCATTCAGTCGGGTGTGGAGCCAGTATTACCTGAGCCGCCGACAAAGTTAGCTTTATCAAATATTGATGCATTTTCTATCGTGCTGCAATTCACTCCGGGATTCAATGGCAATGCTTCTATTTCGAAGTGGACCGTACAGGTTCGTAAAAAGTGTTGCCATGACCAAATTTTATTTAATTTATTGTATATTAATTAATATTATAAATAATTTAGGCACAGACTACTCGTAACACTACTTGGCATACGATATCGGAAATATACGATCCCGATGCAAGAAAAATAACCGTCGAAGGCCTTATTCCTTTTATGCAGTACAAACTTCGATTAATAGCTAACAACGTTGTGGGTCCTTCTACGCCATCAGAACCGACAAAAGAATTTCAGACCATCCAAGCGCCGCCTTCTCATCCACCGAGGAACGTTACAGTTAGAGCAATGAGTGCTACTGAACTGCGAGTCAGATGGATAGTAAGTTTTAATTTTTTATTTCATTATTTTATATATTTATTCAATATTACTAAAATCCATATTTTTTATTAAAACCAGCCTTTGCAACAAGTTGAATGGTATGGTAATCCACGTGGATACAATATTACATACCTGGAAGTCCGTACCAATAAATCAAAAAGTATTAGTATTGATGATCATACAGCAAATTCATATGTTCTTGAAAACATGGAAGAATTTGCTTTGTATGAGGTAACCATGAGTGCTTACAACGATGTTGGCTCATCCACGTTGAGCCCCAAGGCCGTCGAACGAACTCGTGAATATGGTAAGCTTAAGTCGGCATTATTTAAATTAATTAATTTTAAATTAATATTTTCATAATATTCTATTTTATTTTAGTACCTTCTCTTGGGCCAATTAACGTTGAGGCAAACTCAACATCATCAACGACGATCGTTGTTAAATGGGGGGAGGTACCGATAGAACATCAAAACGGTCAAATCGAGGGTTACAAAGTTTATTATAGAACCAACAATCGATCACCATTTCTGTATAAAAACATTCCTAGCAATTCCACTTTTACGACCACCTTGACGGAATTGCGAAAGTATGTGCAGTACCATATACAAGTTCTCGCGTACACTAGGTTGGGAGATGGAGCTTTGAGCATGCCACCAATTAGAGTTCAAACATTTGAAGATGGTAATTTTCAAACCTTTTATTTAATAATTACATAAGAAGTTAACTTTTATTAATATTTTATGCAATTTCGTATCTGCAGTTCCCGGACCACCATCTAATGTGTCGTTACCAGACGTAAGCTATAATACAGCACGCATTATTTGGGACACTCCTGAAGATCCAAACGGTGAAATCCTTGCATTCAAAGTTATGTTCCACTTAAATGGAAGTCAGAATCATCAATTCTCTAAAGAATTCTCCGCAACGACAAGAACATTTTCGTAAGGCCACGTTTACACGTCACACATATAAATTTTTCTCATTTTATTTAAATACTAATTTTAAAACCTTTATTCGCAGAGCTACAAATTTGGAACAAGAGAAATACTACATGTTTTCAGTTACTGCTCAAAGTCGCTTAGGTTGGGGTAAAACAGCGTATGCGATGGTTTTGACTACTAATAATAGGGAACGTCCACAGCCTCCTTCTATACCCCATATAAGCAAATCTCAGGTACAAAGTCGACAAATTACTTTCAGTTGGACACCTGGCCGAGATGGATTTGCACCTTTAAGGTACATATAATTGATTTCTCCCTACATTTGCATCCAAGTATACAGAAATCATTGAATAATCTAATACATCTTATAATGTTTTTTTTTAGATATTATACAGTTCAGCAATCAGAGAATTCCGGTCCATTCCAAACTATTCCAGAAAGAGTAGACCCTTCTTTGACGTCGTATACTGCAAATAATTTGAAGCCTTTCACCGTCTATCAGTTTCGGATTCAAGCTACTAATGATATAGGTCCTTCTGCATGGAGTGCAGAATCAATCCATGTTAAAACGTTACCGGCAGGTAGGATACCATTTCATAATAATTTACAGTAAATACAGCAATGAAATTATTTCCATTGATATTCATTATAATGCATGTAATATGTTTAGCTCCCTCTCGAGGCGTAACTGAATTAAAAGTTGTACCAATAACAACGTCAAGTATTGAAGTACATTGGTGTTCGATCGAAGAAGGATTTTGGAGTGGTGATCACTCAACTGGCGGATATAGAGTATTCTATCAGCCTGTGTCCGATTTTCCATCTGCGCTTCCAGGTCCACCGAAAGAAGAAGTTATGGGAATTAATGTAAGATGAACATCATTTTTACAAAAAAGTTATACTTTCGATCGCAATAACATTAACAAATTAATTAACACATTAATAATTTGTATTATCGCAGGAAACTAAAATCACCCTTAGCGATTTAACGGAAGATAAATACTACGAAGTAATTGTAGTTCCATTCAACTCAGAGGGAGAAGGTCCCCAAAGTCTTCCAGTAACAGTGTATGTTGGAGAAGCTATCCCAACAGGAGAGCCGCAACAAGTGGCTGTTGAACCGATCTCATCCACAGAAGTTCAGCTTAAGTGGAAACCTCCCCAAGCGAACATGCAAAATGGCGAACTCTTAGGATATAAGGTATGTACTTTTTTCTTTAATTTTGCTTATAACTTATTTTGACATATTTCTATGTATACTTTATTTAATTTTCAGATTTTTTACTTGGTTACGGACTCTCCTCAAGAAATGGAAAAGAAGCAAGAAGAAGAAATCGAAGTGGTACCTGCTTCATATTCTACTCATAGTCTAGTATTTTTAGATAAGTTCACGGAGTACCGTATTCAGGTTCTTGCGTTTAATCCGGCTGGAGATGGGCCACGATCTCCTCCAATCACAGTTAGAACTAAACAAGTACGTAAATAGTAAATGGCATTTATTAAAAACATATTTTTTCTAACATTATATGTTTAACTCATTTTATTTAAAGGATATACCAGGCCCGCCTCAGAATTTACAGTTTAGTGAAATAACATTGACAAGTTTACGGGTTTCGTGGGATTCACCAAAAATGCGTAATGGTGAAATAATTGGTTACGTCGTTTCTTATAAAACTTCGGAACAAAATGACCGTAAGATTCAATTTGAACATTGATTATTAATATATTTGTAACGAAAATAGTTTGATTTGTTATTAATATTTGCATACATAAATGTTTTACTTAGGCTTTAGTAAACAAGTGAGACAAAAAGTGACAGAAACAAATTTGCTCATTCAACCATTAGAAGAAGAAGTTACTTACACATTCATGGTTCAAGCTGAAACAATTGATCTTGGACCGCCATTGTCGGGAAATGTGACAACTGGACCCCAGGAGGGTTCACCAATGCCACCAACAGGCTTAATAATAACAAAAACTGTTTCCAGTGTAGATCTACAGTGGACCAACGGTGCCACAGGAAAGGGATCTATATTGGGTTATTATATTGAGACTCGAAGTAAAGGTAAGAATGAATTCGTATTTCTATTTATTTTTTTAAAACTTTCAAATAAATTCCTTTCGGATTGTATAAATATTTAACTTAAGACATCAGCAGGTTCATTTTTTATTAACCATTTTATTATTTTATTTGATGATACAGGAAGGGAAGATTGGCAGCATTGTAAGTTTAAGAATATGTTAGAGTGATTTTCAGTAACTGTGTTTAGACGTTTTTGCCCAGTGAATGTTTTGATCTACGTGAAATCATGTAGAGGAAAAACAGTGAGAATATATTAGATCATTGCATGACATTCTTATTAGCAAGGCTGGGTAAAAAAACGTATAACAATTATTTCTGCCAGAGTATGATAATACTAATGAATTCATTCATATTTATTAACGAAGTATCACTGTTTACACTTTTTAATTTTACATTGAAACATTCTTCATCATACATGATCATTTATTAACGACCATGCCACATGCAGTGAATTTACATACATATTTGAGCAAATAACTAATTAGTACTTAGTTACACATTTATTAATATTTTTATATTTTTTAATGTTTTATGCAGTATTTTACTTTTATTTATTACATTTTAAGTTAATATAAAAATAATTTTTTTCAAGTCATTAATTTAACTTAAAAAATTCCAATTTCAATACTGAAAATTCCGGTAACGGACGATGTAACTAAGTGCAAATGTCCTTTCATGACATATCTAAAAGATCGTGTCCAGCCCTGCTTTCCAGCATGTCAAGCCCTACCAATCCTTTTGAAAAAATCGCCCTTTATAAATTGTTTAGAAAATTAAAAACCCAATTGTAAGGATTGTTAGTGGTTTGAATGAATACTTACTTCATTTGTCATGATTTGCAGTGCCGCCAAACGTTCTTACATATACCTATAGTCAATGTATTTTCATGATAAATCATAGTGATATCATCGCCGTCGTAGAGTTTGAGCTTTTAACTTTCAGGCTGTATAAAGTGAAGCTAGCGATAGTTTATGACTTCATTCATTATTCAATATGTGTTTAGTGAAATTTAGAAAAACATGGTACTCATTGTTATTATGTAATTTGTTTCAGACGACAGTCAGTGGCAAACGATAGTTCGAACGAGTAATGGTCTCTTAACGGAGTATAGTGTGTCATATCAGAATTTACTTCCATCAACTTCATACCTATTTAGAGTTATAGCATATAATCGTTACGGAATCAGCTATCCAGTATACTCAACTGAAACGGTATGAAATTCTTTTAATTTGCAATTTGAAAATATCCAGTTTTTCTAATTCTTTCATATGAACCCTACAGTAATGTAATTTATCTAATTACAGATTCTGACTCCTTCGAAATTGTACATAGAATATGCATATCTTCAACAACATCCATTTTATCGACAAACGTGGTTTATGGTTACACTTGCTGCTACATCTGTCGTTATTATTATTATGGTTATAGCAGTGCTCTGTGTAAAAAGCAAGAGTTATAAATACAAACGTAAGTAAATAAAAAAAAAAAAGAAAAAAAATAAGAAAGTGTCGTAAAAATCTCTTTTGAAAAATCCTTAAAATTATAATCGTCAATTGCTTTCAGAAGAAGCTCAGAAAACGCTGGAGGAATCGATGGCTATGGACATCGAGGATCGGCAAGAGTCGGATCTGGAGCTATACCGATCACGTCAGACTGGCGGTGTTTCGGGAATGGGCAACGGTATGGGCACGCTGGGCAAGCGCAGTACTCTAAGTCGGAAGGCTATGCACCCACCGCCGCCCGCGGTTTACGGCAAATCGCCACCCCGACCCTCGCCCGCCTCCGTTGCCTATCACAGCGACGAGGAAAGCCTCAAGGGCTACGATGAGAATCCTGACGACAGCAGCGTCACGGAAAAGCCGTCCGAGATTAGCTCGACTGATTCTCAGGTAAATAATTTGATAGTATATCCATTTGTCATATACAGATACACTATATTTAAAAAAAAAATTTTAAATAATTCTTAAATGTACGTGTTTGCAAATCGTTAGTATTGAACAACACGTGAAGTTAAATTATCAATTGACGTATTTAATTAATACAGTTTTTATTTTTTTCAATGACTAATATTCTTTCAATCCAATAAGCTACTCTTTTACTATGATATATTTAGACTTTTTTTTCAATATCGTGATGTCATTATTTCTCTATTTTTTTTGCATTGTGTTTTTTCTATGGAGTAGTTAATCAAGTTTTCGAAGTGCATAACATTTTCTGCAATAACGATTCTCTACCGATTTGGTTGCAGGCGTCGGAGAGTGAAAACGAGAGCGTGCAGTCGGATCCACATTCCTTCGTGAACCATTACGCCAACGTAAACGACTCTCTGAGGCAGTCGTGGAAGCGACAGAAACCCGTTCGGAATTACTCGTCGTATACGGACTCGGAACCCGAAGGCAGTGCAGTCGTGAGCTTGAACGGTGGTCAGATCATCATGAACAACATGGCGAGATCGAGAGCGCCGCTGCCCGGCTTCTCTTCCTTCGTCTGATACATTCACTGACTCTATTAAATTATGAAAGATTTTAACTGTGTTATTAATGAAAAAAACTGCCTGCTTGAGTTCGTCACGAGGTACGACACGAAAGCTAAAAAAGGCGCCATGACGCTCTTCTGACGTTACTCAAGCAAGCACTCAAGACTTTCTCAAATGTATCTCCAAGCTCGTGGCGAATTCTCATTGTGATATATCGTTATGTACGTATTATTTATAATTATTTACATCGTCCTGTTTGCGGGAGCGAAATCGTTCGAAATGTATGAACGATATAGTTTGTTGCAAAACGTTCGGCAGTTTTGTTCCTCGAGCATTATCTTCCACGTTGGCTAGCTCTTTATGTATCGCTTTTTGCACGGCTATTGTTTAAAGATAATGACTTAAATCTCAAAGACTCTGTTATTTTCATAACAGAAAATTTCTGGCTATAAAAGCTATTTAAGTTGTTTATATATTATGATAGTTACTCATAATCAAACGATTCTAATAATAATATTACTATTATTTTTTCACGAGAGGACAATTATGGTTTTCAATTGTATACTTATTATTTTGATCATGAAATTTGCCGTTGGCGAAATGTAATTTAGACGTTTCATTTTCATGACAGGGTAGTTTTTGGTGTATACAAAAATGTAAATAAACATTTCTCAATCAAGAAATCTTTATGAAGGTAGCTAACAGTCTTCTAAATTTTGAATTTCTGTGATTTATTTACGTAATAAAATGCGATTCAAAAGCAATTAAATCCATATCATAATCATGGACGAATGAAGCAGCAGTTGCCTTACAAACAATCGAGAAAAACGAGATTTATCTAAATCTCTAATAATTTGCAATTAGCGTTGTAATATTTATATCTTAATAATAGGGAAAAAATTAGATTTAAAATGTAATTCAAATTTCTTAGATGTATGAATGGTAGAGAAAAAGGAATGACTGTTCACGAGTGCTTATAAACACCTTGAAATAAGTCTGAATAATGCAGTTTTGCATTTTGTAGTTTAATATGTATATTTTTTACGTTGCATCTCATTTCAGCTTATTGACTACTATGAATGAACTTAACGTTTAAGTATATTTGAAGAAACTATGTACATTGTAATTTTTGTTTTTAATTATGGTAAATTGTACTTATCAGTTTGAAACGAATGAAACGGTTTTACTTATGAAAAAAACCAATTAAATTATGATTTTTTTATAAGCAAAAAAAAAAAGACAAACTGGTAAGTTACATATCTGAATATGGTTTTCAGTTATCAGCTATCACTGATTACGTTGGATATTGTAGGAGTGATAACGCTTGTAACTGTGTAATATTGTGTATGAATCCTCATGACCAATTACGGGGATTATTGTATAGAATAAAAGGCTGATGAAATTATAATAGTTTAATAATCATTAAATATCATTGCTCTTTATACAAGAAAGCACATTAGATTAACGAGCTTCTATTAGAAAAATGTACTAATAAGATAGCGATAATTTTTTAATGATCAGTAAATGTAATATTTATTGTCGTTGAGTCATTAATAAGCCAAAAGAGTGTTGCTTAAATAAATGGAAGTAGTAAACTCATTGCACACTCTGCTATAAAGACAATACTACACATCGAAACAGGAATATAACCTTCCTGTAAATTTGCATTTGAAATTAACTCATCAAGTACATATGTAGTTTAGATTTTGAATAACTACACTTTAAAATAAATATTACTATCCGGTATTTTTTCTGTAATGAAAAACTTATTGTTACACAGAAGCTTAAGTGCTCCTAAAACACTGCCAACAAACCTTTATGTTCAAATTTTCTATTATTTATATGATATAATAAATTTGTAATACAAAATTTGTTTTAGAAATATATTATCCTTTTAATAAGAAAACATCTATTTTCATTTACCTTACAGTGTATTCTAAACAATAAATAACTATTGAATTACTTAATAAAAAAGCTTTCATTTATTTAAAATTTTGTACAAATCAATGTGCAACAGATCATGAAAAGGTCTTTTCACAAAGAGCATACCAATTTTTCATTTCACGTGGTACTCTGTTAGGTACTACACGTTTTAATACAGACCATACTGCAACATCAACAATAGACGGTTCACTGGACTCTAAGAGCCAAGGTTTAGTACCTATGTAATTTGCAAGTTTAGATGTTACAGCATTTATATTTCTAGGCTCTTCATATGGTAGCTGCAGACATAAATCTAGTATGACATCAGTTGACGTTAATAGTTCTAATGTTATTGTGCTTTCATAATTGTATTTTTCTGTTAATCTGGATAAGTAACGTAATGCATTGGCTTCACCATTGAATGGATAGTCGTAAAATTTAGAAATAAGTTGAACATCTGGAACTATAATAAAATAATCTTTCAATTTATATTCTAAATATTCATTTACCAACTTAATATTTGTCAAATATTCATACCATCTTTCCATATAAGCTTTATATCAATGTTGGCAGGTCCATCTTTTTTAACTTCAGTTAATAGTTTTTGTTCAAAAGAATCTGTTGTTGCATTTGAAGCAGTTGAGTGTCGATGTATCTCTACATTAAATCTAACGTCTTTCCAAATTCGCTGAAGTGCTAAAATAAAGTATGGAGGACTGGCTGGATTGGCATTTACGATGACTTCTTCTTGAATATTTATCTAAAATACAAAGAATCAAGTAAATAATTTTGAATAAACGGATCAAAATATATAGAAAAAAATGCAAACATATATTACCTGAACAGCATTTGACTTTTCCACAGTTTTGACGTCGCTAATCTTCACTGCAACACAAAGGTGTTCAACTTGTTCCTTTAGTTGGCAAAGTTGTTTCAAAATTCTCATTTGTCGAGCTTCCAGAAGATTGATTTCTGGCAATGGTTGCTGCAATTAAAAGAAATAATAATTAATATGATGTAACTTGTGTTGAAATTATCTAAGCTCTAATTTTACACACAACAAAGTTCAGCATTAAGTAAAAAATAAGACGAGTTATTTTCACGATTGGTCATCTGACAAGATCTTCAGTTTTCATCGAATTTGACGGAAGCCCGTCGCGCATTTCCCGGATTTCCCCTTGCAGCCAACAGTTTTTGCTCGGCTCCCGCGACTCTGACAGGCGTTTGATTATTACGACGCGCCTCTTTTTTTCGTCCCATCGCAGCTGCGTACATTGTTTTTCTTATACCACCAACTTATAAGTAGGATCGCGCGCGCATTGTCGCGCAACACACTTTTCTCTTTGTTGCGCGCTCGCGGTCGATCATTAAATCCTGCGTGCACGCGCAGCGATATTATCCGAAAAGATGATCGCGCGACTCGCGGGCGGCGGGGGCAGCAGAAGGGAAAAAGACTGGCGACGACACGACGACATGACGATGAGCCACCATCGATCGAGGCGCGGACACAACGACGTCGACCGCGCGGTGCCGCCTCCTCCGAGGTAACGACGACACTCATCACGCGACAGCGCGCCCCGGCCTACGTAGCTGCGCGTGAGGAGCATCAGTCAGCAGCGATGGCGATCAGTCGCGTGTTGCGATTTTTCGGGAGTGTCCGCCCCGCAACGATGGATCCGCGAGGAGCCCACCGTCAGCAGCAGCGGAGGTTGCCGCACCACGTGAGTAGAGCTTCGGTGCCCCCCGATCTCCTCGCGAATCCCTGTAGCCGAGCCCCGTCCCCGGAGTGAGTCACACACTCGTCTGGCAAATGGCGAAACCTTGGAAAAGCGGATAACCTGACGTGAAAAGTCGTCGTCGATCGTCTCCTTCTTGGCCCCCTGGATCTTCGGTAGCTCGTACATGACTGTCGGCAGAGGTATCTGCTCTGGTAGCGCGATTATCGGCTTTAGGGTGTACATGCCGGCTCTATCTCTCGTGAGCTGGCTCCTCGTCGGCTGCTGCGCCTCCTAGCCACCGGGTAACCTCGCCGTCTGTTTCGCGCGAGTCGTTCGCCACCGTAGATTTTTTCCAACTCTCTTGGTCGCCGCCATTTTCCTTTTTTCTATCTCCATCCCGCTCGCTCGGGTTCGCCCTCTCTCGCTTTGGTTATGATGTGCGCTTGTATTACGTTACACACGTGCGTGTAGCACTGTGCTTTTGGAGCGCGCTGATTAATTTTAAATTTGCGCGCGCGCTGAAAAGCGGCGGAAGAGGCTATCTGGCGTTTGAAAGGACCGCAACCAGGGCGCGCATGCGCAGAATCCCTGAAAAACAATCTGAGCGCGCTGCTCCGTTTTTTTTTCGAAAATTTGCTCCAAAATGCTCCGAGCAAAATTCAGCTATTCTTTCTGCGGCTTTTCCCGGTAAAAAAAATTATAGCTCCGAAGGGCAATGGAAAATTGATCCTTAAAACGAATATTTTATAAAGATGGCGACTACTGTGGGTCCAGCAACAAGCAACGATCAAATGGTCGAAAAACGTCGAGGTCGAGTTTCGTCTTTTTTGCGGGCTACTGCCGGCGAAGTAAAATCGAACGGCAATTTTTCCGATTCTCCAACGCGTTCTCCAAAGACATATCGCGGGGGTGAATTTTCGGAACCATCGGCTCGACTACCGTAGTATTAGGGCAAGTTGGACGGTGGCGACGCAGCGGCAACTCGCGGGAGTCGCCACTGGCAGATGGCGCGAGTTTTGCATCGCCGTTGAGGCTGTTGGCCGTGTGTATACTGTATTGTGAGTGTGCGCGCGAGGCGAGAAAAATACATCGCGCTCTCGGTGAGAGAGTGGCTCGTTGTGTCGCGGAGAAAAAGCGAGCCGCCAACTGCGGACTATCCTGAGCGACGGCCCTCGTGGCCGATCATCGTCGTAGTCACATCCCCGGTTGGGGACCCTCAACGTGGAAGCACGCCAAATTACGGCAGCAGCAGCAGCACGGTTCCGATGTGAGGCGAGCGCGCCCGACGGAGAGAGCGCAGGGGAGCAGCGAGTGTGGTGTCCTCTGCCCAAGCATCGTTCGAACTAAGGTTAGGAGCCCTCTTCCGAGCCCCGACTCCGTCGAATTGCAGGCCTCGAGCCCAGTGTAAGTGAGCCCCCGGTCTGCCCGGGCAGTTTTGCGTCGTCATATTCGCGGCCGTGGCGCCCCTCCGTCGGCTCGGGTCGCCTGTCGCCGAGCTGGAAATTGCGTTCTCGTGGACGAGCCGTGCAGTCGCAAGGCGCGCGAGCCGAGCGCCATCCGGCGTCCAAGTGTCAGCAGCTCCGCGCGAACGTAAGCTGCCCTGCGATTGGTCGAGGCGCGTCCGTCCCGAGAAGGCCTGTAATACGGATTTCTCGTGTCCGTGAGCCAAGTAGCGAGCTTCAGCATGACCCCAGCTGGCCCGGCCGCGCTTCTGGACCGAGGCCGACCCCGAGAACGGGCTTGTGGCGTCTGCAGGCCAGCCAGTGGGACCCAGAGCAGCGCGATGGCCGCCTAGGCCGCCGCGGCCGGGAGCCAATCGGCGAGCCCGTTACAAAGCCCCGCGGCTCGACCGTCTCTGTCCTCCTTGCGGCGCGTCTCGCGGCACGGGTGCGCGAGAGACAGGGCTAGAGTGGCGGCGACACTGGCCTGGCTATAATCTATATAGCGCACCTCTGCTCTATCTGACGAAGGCGACCGCGACTGGCCTGCGACGACTGCGGCAGAGGCGCAGCGTGCGTGCGGACGACCGCGAGAGCGATTGCATTGTTGCGAGCGAGAGAGAGCGAGAGGCGGCGCCGCTCAGCTGTTGCGTTGCGTCCCCCGGGGGCGGCCCGTGTGGAGGATCCAAGCAAGTGGACGTGAACGCGAACAAAAAAGGCGCCGTGAGTTTTTCGCGTGCTCCCCGTCTGGTCACGTGAGACTGCGATTCTCGGCCCCCGAGAAATGGCGCAAATATCGCGCCGCGCCACTCTCTTTGCGACTACTACTACGGCCTGGCGGCGGCGGCAACGGTGTCTGATCGCTCGTGTTTGTTGACAAGCGCGCCACGTGCTGAGCAAGAGAGATAGAGCGCAAAAAGTAGAAAGAGAAGCCGGGTGTTAGTGCGAGAAGGAGCGAAAAGAGCGGAAAAAAGCGGTCGACCCGGAGTGTGTGCGTGCGTGCTGTGTGAGTCGCGAGCGGCTGCTGCGTGAGCCCGCAGCGAGACTGATTAACCGGTGTGGCTGGTCTTTTCTGCTGTTGACAGTGTCGCGGAAAAACGGAGCAGAATGTCGGGGAGAGGTGGCACGAAGCGGCGGGGGCGACCGCCCAAGTCCGTCGTCATGGAGCGGCCCAAGAAGTTCCAGTACCACCTCATGAAGAAGCCCAAGTACCTGCAGGGCAAAGTTGCGGAGACTCCGGGCTCGCAGCCTGGAACTCCGACGGTCTCAAGGCCGACTTCTCCGCAGGAGACGACGACCCAGGAGGATACGAGGCGGAGTACCCGCAACCGAAAGTCCAAGAACGCCAAGGAAAAGCACTCGAGGAAGGGTGGCCACTCGGGCTCGGCTTATCAGCGACGTGGTTACAACACCAGCATGGACTATCATGACTCCGAGTACCACTATGGTTCTGATTTTGGTGACGAATCCAGTGATAAGAGTGACATTGAGGATGATCCGCTGTTACAGAGCGAGGATGAGTCCTCCGAGAGCATTGAGGAGCCTGATCCATCCAGCGACAGTGACTTTTCTCTCTCTAGTTTCAGTACCACAAGTGGTACACCCAGACGAACTCTGCTCAGTCAGCAGAGACCCCCCAGTCCGGAACCTTTATGGCTCCAAAACCGAGAAATTCCTCCTTTGGAGCTCCCAAAGTCTTCGGATGACTTATTAGTTTCTAGGGATCTGGTCATGCCGTGCCTATCAATTTACGAAGTTCTTAGGCACTTTCGTACTCTTCTTAGGCTTTCCCCATGTAGGTTTGAGGACTTTTGTGCAGCAATGATGTGTGAAGACCAGACCAACTTGTTTGCCGAAATACACATCACTCTTATCAAAGCTTTATTGCGAGAAGAAGACTCGCAACAAACTCACTTTGGTCCACTTGATCAGAAGGATTCTGTGAATATTGGTCTTCATTTTGTTGATGCTATGACATGGGCAGAAGCTCTGAGATCTTACGTCGAAAGTGATAAAGGATTTGATCAGAACATTTTGAATATCCTATCAAACTCAGAATATCCATTTTCGGGTATTGAGGATAGGATAAAAGTTTTACAATTTTTAACTGGACAATTTCTCATTACTAATCCTGTACGAGAAGATCTTCTTCACGAAGGTATAATATAGTTTTGAATATCTTATTTTTCCTTCTTGTATTTTTTTTTTAAATATAAATATTGTAGACATACTTTTATTTACATTTAAACAAATTTTTGGGTTCATATTATTTGACGATGTAATACTGAATACACTTTGCACAAGAATTTGTACACATTATATATCTTGAATATTTATTCTCAATAAATACTAGTACTATTATCACACAGAAATATGCTTTATTTTATGACACACACCTAATAATCTAATGATTTTTATAAACAGGAAATAAAGATTATGATGATCACTGTCGAGTTTGCCATCGCCTTGGTGATTTATTATGCTGCGAAACATGTCCAGCAGTATTTCATTTAGAATGTGTTGAGCCACCACTTGTAGATGTACCTCCTGAAGATTGGCAATGTAATATATGTAAAGCTCATAAAATATCTGGTGTAATGGATTGTATACCTGATGTCGAAAAAAATGGTCTACTATGCAGACAGGAACATTTAGGTTTTGATAGACATGGACGAAAATATTGGTTTCTTGTTAGGAGAGTCTTTATGTACGTATAATTCAATTATACACTTAACAATTCTTTCTTTAACAATTTATTTAATATACAATTTCATTATTTACAGTGAAAGTGAAGATGGTGAAGTATGGTATTATAGTACTCTCCTCCAACTGGAAGAATTAATGAATTCTTTAGATAAGAATGAAATGGAAGTTGCATTGTACAGAGAATTATCAGATTATAAAGATGAAATTAAGCGACAAATGGAGTTAACTGAAACTATCACTAATCAATACAAGGGAAACAAAAAATCTTACTTGGAAGTAGAAAACAGTACGTAATTTTGATATATTTTTGGCTCTTGCTATTCATACATCAGATCTAAAGTCCATTGATTCAGAGTATAAGTTTCAAAATAATCCACCTTAATGTTTATTTTGATTTTACACCTGACTGGAGAAATTATATCCAGTTATATATGTATATACTTTGTATACATAAATCTGATGTACAAATAGCAGAGGTGTATATATTTTTTTAATACTATTGTAACTAATGCTATATAAATACTATTATATTCTGTATAGGCCTTATATTAAAAATGCAAAAGGAGCGTCAAGAACGGTTGGAAAAAGAGGAAGAAGAGAGAAAGGAAAAAGAAAGGCAAGAAGCTGAAGAGATGGTTCGAAAAATACATGAGGATCCCGAATCATTATCAGAACAACCAACTGCATCATCTGAACAAACAGAAGACATGGCTTCTAAGGATAATGTCGAACGATCTCAAAAAGCTGATAAATCAGCAGAAGGAATACAAGGTTCATCTGAAAGTATTGAAAATGGAAATAAAATAACAATTGAAAGTGAGGATATGGAAGTAGAAGAAGTGACAGAAGGGGTTGATAAAGATGGTAATGTTTTATGATAATATCTTTTATTTACTATTAATTATACAATTAGAATCATATGATAATTTGATCTTATATTTTACAGGTAAAAAGCATAATATAGTGACACGATCAAAAACTGGTTCTCTAACTCCAAGAACATTCAATATTGATGAGTTAAAGAGAAAAGCTCTTGGTAATGGTTCTAAGGAAGAAATCGAAAAATTAGAAAAAACTGTGAAAGATGATAGTGAAAATGCAAGACTAACCAGACAGAAAGCACAGCAAATAGCTTTGGGCACTCACTTATTTAAACTTGGCATGGACAATAATTTTAAGTCGTATGTAAACCAGTACAGCACAAATACTATTGCGCTAAACAAAGCACAGCGAAATGAAGAACGAGATAAGAAACGTCATTTGTCACATAAATTTGCTTTAAGCCAAGCTATAGAATTTAAATGGATAGGAAGTTTAACTGGCACTCGAGCTATGTTAGTCCAGACTTTGCGTCAGACAATCCTGCAGTTAGAAAGTAGTATCCCAGCACCATTCATGCACACTAATTGGCCTTTGCTACGAAAACCATGGACGACCGCTGTCGGTACTTGTATTAATCCTCGGGATTTTGCACGAGCTCTTATTGCTCTGCAAGCTTGTATTAAAGCGGTAGTATTTGCTAATGTTTGGCATGAACAGTTGGGACATGTTAAATTTCAAAGAGTTACAGCTTTAGAACGCGAAGAAAAGAAGCGGCTTGATAAGAAAGAGAAAAAAGAAAAAGAAGACGAGGAGGAAAGAAATCGTTTAACTTACAACTTCGTCAAGTATACACTAGGTTTAAAACATCAAATTTGGAAGCAGAAGGGTGAAGAATACCGAGTGCACGGTCAATGGGGTTGGCTGTGGATTTCAACAAGTCGACGTTATAAATCAGTTGATGTTAATAAAATGGGTCTTCGAGCTGGGCCTCAGAAAATTATGGTTCAAATTAGGGATCAGGTTGGTTTGAAAATTTTGGCAGTGGATCCATCAACTTACGAATTTTTAATCAAAGAGTACTGTCCTCCCGAGAGTACAGAAAATTCTGACAACAAAGACAATATTAAACAAGAAATTAAAAGTGAAGAGAGTTCTAGTGATAATAAAAGTTCTGAGGTAAAGCAGGAAAATCAAAATGAAGAAAATAAAATGGATGATGATACAAAAGTTAAAACAGAGAAATGTGATGAACAAAAACCAGAGGTTAAGACAGAATCTCAACCTCCTAAATTGAAAGAATCAAAACATCTGCCATGTGAGTATCTTTAATATTTAAATAATCTTAATGCATATAAATTAATAAAATTGAAAAATCATTTACAATATCTATGTCATTAAAATTAAAATGCATTTACTCAAGATTCTCTGTTAATTTGTTGCAAAATATATCTGCATTATTGTTTTTATTTTAAATATAATAAAATTTTGTATAATTCTTACCTTGTTTCTTCAGTAATTGTTTTATCACGTATAAAATAAAAATAATAATATGATTTCATCATATCATATTCAAGAAAATTTCTATAAAATATTTAATTTGCACAAGAATAATTTCTTTTTTAATTACAAGTAGGAAAAACTAAACATGTAAAACTCGTTTATCTTTTACAGTTTTGGCTGGAATGAAAATTCAAAAAGTATTCAAACCTGTTACTGAATTTGAGGAAATAGATATCACTAAGGCATTGACCACCTCTGGACGTGTATTTTATCCAAAAATTGGTAAAAAGACGAGAATCGATGATTTTCTGGCTCGTCGAACGCACTTAAAACTTTTAGAGGAAAGGCGATTATCTCAATCTGAAAAATTGAAAGAAATAGCTAATAAAATAACTGCTCCGAAAAATAATGAAGATGATGCCGAAATCGATATAGAAAGCACAGAAGACAACGAAACTAGCGGGGGTAACGCAACACTACAAAATATTTTATCAGGAAAGCAAGTCAATAAAG
Organism: Torymus flavipes; assembly: GCA_030522905.1. Classification (NCBI taxonomy): domain Eukaryota; kingdom Metazoa; phylum Arthropoda; class Insecta; order Hymenoptera; family Torymidae; genus Torymus; species Torymus flavipes. Next base: position 9,898 of record JAPYZO010000502.1, on the reverse strand, counting down.
TAGCAGGTTCAAACGCAAAAGATGTATTGAGTACATTAGGAAAACGTATTCAGCAGGTTCGCGCTCAATACGCAAATATAACTCGTCTTGGTGGAAAAACTTTGACTTGTTACTCAAGATACTGTAATTTGGCATCTCAAAATTTGACTAATAAAACAGTTATAACACCTCAAAGCTTAGCAACAAACTGTTACTCACCAATTTGTTTAAAGAAAATTCAACTGAAGCGAGATCTTGTAATTTTACTCAGAAAAGCCAATGCTTTGAACAATCCATCTACTGCGAATGCAGTGATATCCGGTCAAAATACTCCTGTTAAAACTGGACCCACTGAAGATAGTAAAGACAAAATTATTAAAAGTGAACCAGGTACAACAACAGTTGCACCAGCAACGGCAGCAACATCAGATAAAGAAGAAAAAAAAACTGATGATACTCAAAATAAAACAAAACCTAGGGACAGCAGTGGAGATGCATCTCAAGTCAAGAAAATGAAACTAGAACTGGTATGAATTAACAAAATATTTTACTAAATCGATTTTAAAAAAAATTTTAATGAATAAATCTGTTATTTTAGGGTGCAGATGAAGATAATAAAAATAATCAAACTGTAGTAACAACAACAAATAGTGTTGTAACAACTACTACAGTAACCACTACAACACAACAAATTAAAACAGTTGATGGTATTGTTAAAAATGTTCAGGAGACTGTCACATCTTGTAATTCTGTCGATGTTAAGTCAGAAGTGAAGACTATATCACCTAAAACTACAACTATCGTAAATCGAAGGGGACGAACTGTACAGCGAATTATATATACTAAAGAATTAAATGCTGATGGTTCTGAACGAATATATTCAGCAATCTCTACAGAAGGAAAAATTTACTTAAAAAAAGTAGCAATTTCTCTTGCAGATAGAAGAAAAAAGCGTACACCTGTCAAATATCCCTTGTGTTCTACCTTCTGTAGTAAGAATAAGCATCGTAGTATATTGATACTACCACAACATGAATTAAGAAAATTAGCACGAACGGGAGGTAAACAACCTGTTCAAGGATTTCATCACATGGCTAAGGTTTCAATATATCTAAATATTAATTTATTTTATTTATTTAACCATTATCTCTTTACTATGATAAAAATGGTTTTGTTAATAGGCTAATATGTCGGTGTGGCCTTATCCTTGTCCAAGGCCTCTTTTTAAAACCTGCTGGCTTTACCGGACCGTTGGGTTAAAATCTCTTGCAGCTGCAGCTCTCCAATTACGAATACTTTGGGCATGCATGAGATGGGATGATATTACTGCCAAACCAATTTCAAATGATGGAAAACACCAGATTACCACTGATACTGAGATTATGTCATTAGAAATTTTAAAGCATCGTCATGTCGGTCAATTTATGGACAAAACTCAGTATCTACGCAGAAAAGTAGTCATTCCATTAGAATTACCGAAACAAGTTAGAGGTACAAACAATTACTTCTTTAAATTTACTTATTAAGTTTTTTTTTATACCAATTATTAACAATGTATCGACCTTTTTAGAAGTACAATCCATACGCAGTGGTTTGCGTAAAAGGAAACGACCTGAATCACCACAGAGTACTGAACCTCAAGTATCAGAGGAATGGGTAGATGAAGATAAACTTGAACTCTGGGAAATCAAGCAATATGGAGAAAGGTAACATTTAGTAATATTTTAGTGAGTTTTTGTCAAAATCTGTTTCTTTGTTATACCTAGGCTTCTGCATTATGAAACTGTTTTATTCCTTATCTTGCACTTTCCTAAGTTTCATATGCTTTTATTTGATTTTATGGTTTTAATAATTATAAATAATATATGAAAGTATTACTTAAACATAAGATGTAATACTAATAAATTTATTTATATTTATTTTTGTTTGTCTATAATGCAAATTTTTGTTTTAAATTGAAAAATATCCTATCCTTTTTAACACCACTGAATACTAACCCCTATGCTTGGTGCGTGTGTCAATTTTTAGGTTAGAGAAGGTTAATGCCCAGATTATTACTAGGAGTCGATCTGGATTACCACAGACAGTGGTTGTGAGTGGAAATAGATCCACTGGTGCCATTACTACTGGTGATCAGTTAGTTAGCGGAAAATCCACTCCTGAAGAAATAAAAGAAAAAATGGAACAACAACTGCGTCTTCAGAGGGCAGCCCATCAACAAAAACGAGCACTAGAGAATTTGAAAAATCCAAATACTCCTGGTACCCCTGTCACCCAACTAGTTAAAGTGACTACAAATTCAACGCAAGGTAATAAGGGTTTTAAATTAGAAAATTTTAAAATAAAAGTTTGTTTTTTAAATTAATTGTATATATTTTAAAGATGGTACTCTGAAAGTGGTTACCAAAGTTGCTATACCTGCCAATCCTAATACACCTCAAGGAAAATCACAACTCACATCTTTACTTACTACACCTACTCAGAACAAATTTATTGGGACTAGAAGAATTTATATGACGAAAGGTAAATATATTTGTATTTATAAGAATTGATGAGATGAATGACAGCAATCATATTTAAATGTTGATGAGAAGAAACTGTTAGAAAATCACTTTATTCACACCTACATTGATAGCTGGACCATTCAATTCTTCTCATCAACATATTTGTATTTAATTTCGAAAATACTATTTGTATTACATTAATTAATTTCTTAAACAAAAATAAATATTTTCAGCTGCAGATGGAACCACCAGAGTAATTTCCGGACCAACTAGTATATTGCCAAAAACACCTCAACAAGCACAAACGCCTAATCAACAGTCGTTAATTAAAGCCAATACATGTAAATACATATTTTTGTTAAGCACGTGCATGAAAAATGCCCTTTTCCTGCATAGAAAAGTAGAAAATCGAGCATTTCGAGCGTTTAGTGAGGCCTCCCGCAGTAGTGGGAGAAAGAGTACTTTCCCTCCCGCTACGGCGGAAGGGACAGAACTTAGTCTCCCATTATGACGACTCGATATGCCCGATCCCTGATCCACGTTTCATGCAAAAAAGGTCCCATTTATGCACTTATTAAAAAAGTACTATATGCAACAAGGGAGCAATTGACATTTTTCAGACTCGGATGATGATATTGAGTACTCGTGTATTACTCAGGCGCCTCCGGCCACTCATGCTCAATCATCATCCTCAGCAGAAAAAACTCAACTTTCTTCCTTAGTTGCACAATATACTATTATTGAATTTTTGTTAAAATGTCTGTTAAAATATTGAATTTGAATATTTTTTATTTAGCAACTCCGAATACTCCAGTTCAACACGTCCAACAAAAAGTACAGATTTTACGTGGACCAGATGGCAAATTGCAAGTTCGTGGTCTTATGCCGGGTCAGCAATTGGTTCAGATGCCAGATGGAAAATTACACGTACTAAATACTTCCCAAACAGTCGCTGCAACTAATACGCAACAGCAGGCTGCATCGAATACTTCAACACCATCCACAGGTGCAGCTACTCCAACCTCTCAAGCCACTCCGAAAATTACTACGCAAACGGTAAATGCAGTTAAAGTAGCTACATCTACACCTGGAAAAGGAACACCTGTCAAAGTAACACCTAACCAGGTGCAGCAGGATAGTGCTCGACAACAGCAGACGCCTGTTCAATTACAGCAAGTTGTCCAAAGTGGTCAAAGGCTGAAAGCTGCAATAGTTACTCCAGGAACAGCTGGAACGCCTATTGCTCAAACACCAAAAAGTACTTTTGTTGTTGCAAACACTGGACAAGTAGTACAAGGAACACAAGTTAGTTTTTCAACTTTTATTAAGTTTTTATTAATTTCTTTTAAGTAAAATATATTGATAAGCGTATTTATTAAATGTCAACATTTGCGCGATATTTTTAAAATTTTAATAAAATAATAATTATTTTAGGTCATTTCCACATCTGGTCAAGTTATTACTGCTAATCAAATAGTAGTCAATAACCCAGCTTTGGCACAGCAACTAGCTTCTGGCAAAGCTCAACTGGCAACCATAAATGGTCAACAAGTTTTATTGCGTAATACAAGTACAGGAAATTTAGTCCAGCTCAATTCAGCGAACGCCGGTATTATCGTGCGAAACGCTGTTACTCCAACTAAAACGCAAACAGGTAAGTCGGAATTTTCGTTCTTCATTGAATTAAAATAAATTTGCTGGTCAGATTATTAACTTAACTTTATTTATTGAAAACTCTGTAGTATCTAATATACAACAAGCGACTACACCGACTACACCAACGACCACAGTAAATGAATCAACGAGCACTGCTACAACAGCAAGTACAACAACTGCAGCAGCCGTAACTACAACGCCTACAGCAACAACAACCAATCAACCAGCGATTTCTACGGTAACCCAACCTACAACTCCCGCTACACCAGCACCTGGAAGTGTAGAAGCTTCTTTATTGGTTGGACAGCCACCTGGCACGGTCATAAAGTGCGTTACTGCACAGGTTATCCAAACGACTGAAGGCCCTCGAATAGTTTTACAAGGTCTACAAGGAACTGACTTCACTCCGAATCAGTTAGCTATGGTTCATCAACAAGTGAAACAACAATTGTTGAAAGCTCAAGCAACAGCTGGAAAACAAGGCGTCTTAGGTCCAACAAAAATTTACTTAGCAGTACAACCCGCTCCGAATTCCCAACCTCAACAAAATCAGACTTCACAGACTTCGCAACCTCCAGCAACACAAAGTGCAGTGACTTCAACAGTAAAACCACAACAGCCTGCAACAGTGCAGTCATCAGTGCCTGAACAAAATACTGGTAGGCATAGCTTATTAACATTAGATTTATTATATTTTAATATGTTTCAATGATAAACGATATTATTTATATAGAAACGAAAATAAAGTCCGAAGTAAATACCGAGGCACCTAAGCCAGCAGAAGCTTCTTCACCTAAAAAAGCTAAAGTAGTTGTGCAACAAGTGCAACGAGAAACGACGTCTGAAGAAGAATCAAAAAGAGCAAATGTTGCTAATGGACAGCAACCGGTTCAAACACCCAAGGAAGCAAATCAGTCTACAACCAACAAATTTGTACTTACTCCAGATTACATCCAGCAAAGTAAGTCAAATCTCAATTATAAAATAAAATATGTATATGATAGGAATATTAATTAATATTTCTGGAAATTTTTTATAGCCATAAAGAATGCATTGAAACAGGAAAATCTTAATCCCGAAATTGAGGAAAAATTATTACAACTTCAAAGGTATCAGGAAAAGCAAATGAAAGGTACTGAAGGATCTGTGACAAGTACTCAAAGTCATAGTACATTGGTTTCCTCGGCGCCTCGAGCTCCAGCGCGTAAGAGACCAACGTCTTCGTCACATGCTCCCGCACCAACAACACCAGTTACAGCTCAGATTGTTCCGAATGATAAAGATGACTGGATAACGGAAACCCCTAAGAGAAAACCCCTACCTAAACCAGAAAACCGAGATATTTCTAAGTAAGTTAGAAAATAGGCGCATTGAATTTCTGGCACCCTCATTTTAATGTATATAATCACGCGGTCGTCCTTCAGCCTTCTTCTATACTTGTCTTCGGAGCGTTCCCGCGCTTCTTGATATCTTTTTAAGTAGATTTACATAGCCCGAGGTAAAAGTTAAGATTTAAATAAAATGTTATATTAAATATAACTATAAAACATATCGATATGCCAAGTTTTTTATGAATGAGGTAAAAAAAAATATTTAAAAAAATCTGGTTTGAATACAGTTTTTAACTTTTCTTTTATTAATAATTTGTTACAAAAACGTGATCTACTTTAAAGTTTTATTAATTGAGCGATTAATA
>JAPYZO010000501.1:0-40236 GCA_030522905.1 Torymus flavipes | reverse complement strand
AAGGAATATAATAGGTATGATGTAAAATTAATAGGTATGAGAAATAAAGGTGTGGAGGATACGCGCTAGGCCAATAGGCTGCGTGGAAACCACCAATTTAAAAAAATATAATAGGAATCTGTAATTGACTCCGATATATCTCCTTGCTAAAAGCTTTTTCTGTCGACTTTAATAATTTTTCTGTTCATTTTCGTAACATTAATATTTGGAAAGCTAAAAACACATCATATTTAGCGAAAAAACGCTCATTTTGGAAATTAAATAGTTTAAATATCGGTATATAAGACCCATGAGCAAAAAAAAGGGTAAGACATGTATCTTTTTTTTTACTAAAGAACTGTTCTGTAAAGTTTCTGGCAAATCAGTGGGCCAGAGGACGTAGACTGCTTGTTAATTTTATATTTGAATTTAGCCTTTCATATCTTAATCTTGTCTTCAGAAATATTTCGACGCCTCCAATTAGAAAGAATTTATTTCGTGGAAACGTTTGGAATAGCCTTATTTTTCGAAAGCGTTTGAAAAGGAATTAGTACGTAAACGCGTACGGAAGGGATCTATTTCGCTAAAGCGTTTGGAAGGGCCTTATTCCAAAACCAATTTTCGAAAAAGTTTGTACTACAGATTATTTAGACGCGCCCAAATAAGTCTTCCAAAATTGGTTTTGTCCCTTCCATACGCGTTTGCGAAATAATTCCTTTCCAGACGCTGTCGCGAAACAAGCCCATTCCAAACGTTTCTACGAAAAAGTCTTTTCGAATTGGAGGCGTTGATTTAAGGTTTAAAAATAAATTTTCCATGCAGTGTGCGTAAAATACGATTTTACATATCCTGTAAAATTTTAAAATCGCTTCTACGCTCCCTGTATCAAAAAGTATCGTTCGATACACGTGCGAAAGATGATTCTACACTCGTGTGATTGTCGCCCGAGCGCTGCGAAACGACACACTCGTGCTAGAATCAACACTTTCGCACTTGTATCGAAACATACTATTAATTAATTGTTGATCAAATGATAAAATAACATATACCTATTTGCGAAATTTTTTTTTAGGTAGTAATTTTTAAATACTAATATCAACTATAAGATACCATTACATCAAATATAATAACTAACAAGCTATCTTAAAATCAAGATCCCTTCGATTTTTAAATTTACATTCAATAAATTGTTCTAGCAATATCTTTAGCATAAAGTTCCTTAAATTAAATCACTATATCTATTCGAATAAAATATATATTAATTATAAGTTGTAATTATTATTATTAAATTTAATATTAAACTTACATGATTACATTTTTAAATGCACATTTTGGTCACATAAATGCATCGTAAAAATGAAATCAATTTTTAGCATTTCTTAATAAGAATGCATTTTATTTAAAAAATATAGTGAATTAAAACATCTACATTATGAGTTATATCTCTTATATTATCATTATCTCTTATATTCAGTAATATACTAATTAAGATAAAAATAATTGGTTTTTAAATCAAATTTTACTGTTAAATTGTGCTACTTTCTTTCTTTATAATTCTTTCAAAGTTGTCAATAGTTAACATAGATAACATGTGATAGTAAGAAAGTTTTTTACCGTAAGAACCCTTTGTTGTCTTCATGTTCAGCTAATGTTTTGATACTAGCCATTAAAAGATCGTCATAGCCTAAAAATTCATCAAGGATAAGCCTTGAAAACGCATCGCCAAAGCACTTATCATTTGCGGGATCTAATGTAACGATCTTGACTGGAATGTTTAACTTTTGACGAGCAGCAGGGGAAAGGCGTAAAAATCCATACTCCAAAGAATACTCAACAATGTACTCGTCTTCTGGAAAAACTAAAATTCGTTAATCATTAATCTCTAATTATATGAAATACATTATATGAATACTTTTAAGATATATAGCTAAACAATTTTCACCTGCTTTAACAATTTTTTCAACCTCAGAAACTTGATCTTTCAAAGGCTGGATAACATTATCGCGTATAGGCGTCTCATTATTATCTTCAGTTGAATTGTCTTGTAATTTCATAGATTCAGAGGATGTTGGATCTATATGATCTTTGGTATACCCATTCCAATTAGTTGATAAAAAAGATTCAATGCCAGCAGTTGCTGTATTATAATTTTGCATGTTATCTAAAGTGGCACCATGTAAATTTAACTCCTTATCAGACATTGTCAAATTTTGTAATCCTTCATTAGATCCATGAGTACCTTGATCATCATCTACTGCTGATGGTTCTATATTTATAAACCTATAAAAATGTAATGAATTTAAATAAATTACAAATAATTTCAAACATTTCATAGCTTAAATTAACAGTTAAAAAAATTGAATTTAGAATATCACAAAATAAATCAATTTGAAAAATTTATATCAATTATGATACATATTGCAATTTCTAAGACTGGATTGATTTATGTTAATATTATTGTAAAAACAATTTACAAAATACCAGCAATAAACGAAACGAAGAATAAATTTTTTACTACACTCTTGAGTGGAATAAAATTAAATAATAATTTTAAAATAAAATTTAGCAATGAGTGATAAATTATGCAAAAGATACATCTCACACACATATGATTCAAAATGCATTAAACTTATAAGTCTAATGTAAGACAAATATTGCACTAACCCATCTCTAGCTAATATCCCTAAAACACTACTCAAGTCTTCCACTTTTTCTTGTCGTAATTTTTCCTCCTTGGCATAACTTTTCTCTATACTATAATCTTCTCCAGCATTCCTTAATATTTCTACCCTGAGAATACCATCTCTTGGCCAATCATCCCTAACATGTTCTAAACAATTAGCTGGTGTACGCGAAAACACTACATGTATATAAACAAGCACAAAAAATGCCATTATTGCCTAAAAATAAAGTCATGATTTATTAATGAAGTTTTTTCTTTAATAAAATAAATATAGAAAATACATATTAAAATAAAGTATAAATAAATTAAAAATTTTCCTATTTACCTTTAACAAAACAACAAATTCTATCATTCGCCTTACTGGTCTTGGGAAGGTTCTAGCATAGAGTAAAGCGGATTTGATAAATAATGCATGAAACAGTCTGTCTCGCACGCTGAACAATGGATTTTGATTATTGTTGTTTCTCCCCCTATTGTTGTTATTGGTAAAAACAGGAGCAATTGCTGCTGGCAGATTGTGATTGTTGTCTGCCACAGCAACATTCTGGTTGTTGGCCAGGGGTACTGCGTCTATCTGCGGCATCTTGATTAGGTACTTTCAACACTGCCGTAATAGCCAAAAGTATTTCTCAGTTATAAAAATTCTTCAAATAGATAAAATTGCCTTCTGCACTAGAGCATTCTACTCTGTGGCTCATCATTTCCAGGTAGATTGTTTCAGCGTATTCCTAAAAAACAAAACAGAATCAATAACACATATTGATAAATATTCTTTAGGGTACTCAATTACTAGGTATCTATTGTGTTTTCATCACTCTTTAAAATAATTAAAATTTTTGTCATTTATAGTAATTACTCAGTAATACATAATCAAGTATTTATTTCTGTATTAATTTAACTGTTACAAAAAATAATAAACAAAAATATCAATCTCAACTTTATTATAGTGTTGTTTACAAACAATAAATCATGCAAAATTTTCTAAATATGTAAACAAGCTTCTAATTAGAACTGATTTATTTTCTATCAATCCATTAAATATCAAATACTTGAAAAAAAATTTATTATTTGGCTTAAATTGAAAAGCACTACACAAGTTGTTTGAATATAAGATTCTCAGAATAAGTCTCAATGCTGTTCATTAATAACAAATATGATCAAAATAAGAATGATGGCTATGAAAAAGCAGTCGGTTAATGTGTCAACATAGTTTGCAGTCTCCTAATAGCTTGAAAAAACCTGAACTGCTTAAAATAGTCAACAAGATTTCGCAACATTAAATCCCAGAGCCACTATCACTGGCGCACAGCAATCACTATGTCCCCCCAGTTACAACACACGACAGGCAGATCTATTCGAGGCATATCCTTCATTGAGTTGGTAGGTATAAGAGCAAAACAAGCAAACAATCAGCATCTGCACACCAGCTGTTGTCAGTGTGCAGCTAGCAGAGCGCATTCCAGGCCTCCTCCAAAACAAAATTTGCGTTCTTCAACTTCTTGTGGATCTCACTGATCACTCTCGCAACGTACTACTACCTCCAAGCCCTACAGAATCAACGAAACACCAAACCTACCCCTGTGCATCAGGAAAACGACGGCAGCTATATCAGGACAACAACATAACCTGCAAGGCTGCAGTCGACGTTTCGCACCCCGTCGGGAAACCCAATCTCCGCGGGCGCGCGCGAGTAGAAGTATATATAAAACCTAAAGTGGACACACGCACTAGTGGGCCAGAAACGGAGTGACGGCGAGAAAAGGAAAAAAGGTCAGCTGCTGGTTCCTTTACTCCTGCTGTGCGGAGAGTCAACCATATACACTCACACACATAGCGCTATGGAAAAGTGGGGGAAAAAGTGACTTTCACCCGCGCCGCGCTCGACTAAACTCAACGTACCCGTCGAATTTCCAGAGCCGCACGAAGAAACTGACCATCACCACCGTCCACGTCCAAACTATCGTGCTAAATTCTCGCCACTTTAATAATTTTGTCATATAGATCGGCAATAAGTAGTAGTGGATTGACGCGCCGAACGTTGTACGCACAACAATGGGCCTGCTGCTGAAGCATGCTGTTCCATTACGTAATTAACGCTGTATGTGCAGAGCGTGTGTGAAAGGCGATCGCGCGAAATCGGAGTTTTTTAATGAAATGCACGGCACCGAAGAGGCACTTCCGCGTATTATGAACGCAGTCGTCGTCGTTGCAGCTTTGGTCATACTACATCGAACATACACACTCAACACCCACTCGCGTGTGACGTATGATACACATACACCTATCTCCGTCTCACACAACATTTCGTCGCATCATCCCTCTTCTCTTTCTCCTCTTTGATCACACACTACTTAGGTATATCTCTATATATGGAGACGATGCACTATATATGTATGCAGTACCTTTGTGTGCGCGTGACTGCATGCCTGCGTCTCACCAACCAAGAACAATAACAATGCCACCGCGTGCATGCACGAGTCAAAATAATCGTCTCGTTCTCGAACGCCAAACGCGCATAAACAACGCCGCCGCCGCCGCCGCAGCTGCTCTCTTCTGCTATCCGCCGATCCGCGGCGCAAACACGACGCACCTGGCGGCGCTCTCTTACTCCCTCTCTATCCTCACATATGATGTATGTATATATATCATATGTAAGTATATAGACGTATAAACATAATTGCGGGAAAACGTCAGTTCATCACAACCAGTACTTATATATAGGTACGTCTAGTGTCTACTTAGGTATAAAAGGGGAAAACGCGCGGTGCGCATGCACACACGTTTGGGTGTGTGGCAGAGGTAGGCATATTATAGTATAGGAGTAGGTTTACGTGTGCGCGCGGAATTGCCCGTTCCGTTCGATAAAGTTCGTGCAGAGTGCAGGATGCGCGCACCCGCATCGATATTATGATATAAGTATACCTATATATATCGCGTAAGCAAAGTACGCGCGGATTTACGAAACCGAGGTGATGATCATGTTAATTGAGAAAGAGAAAGATTGTATAAGAATGGTCCAACGGATTAAGTATATACACTCGCTGATTATGAAATGAATAAGTAATGATCAAATCGTAAACTGCTGTAATAATTAGCTATTTGAGAGCATCAAGTGGTCGCGATGGCAGCTATTAGGAAATAGGGCCTTGGGTGTACAGTAAAAATAAATATATGTAAATATGAACAAATGCATGAACAAATCTTAGAAACTTTTTAAATTTTATGTAACTCAAAAATTTTAGACTTAAAAGGCTATACATACATATAATAACTCAAGTTTTTCACGAAGCACGTGACTGAACCAAAAAAGAAAATGGTTATTTTTCAATATGAGAAATGAAAAAAGCGTCTAGCTTTAGAGGAAGACTTTTTTATGAATAATTACATAAAGAGCGATAAAAGTGGTCATTTTGAGTTTTTTTCGATGTAGAGAAAAAGTCACTATCATTGTAAAATTTTTTAGAGCTTTTTCTTTATTACAAAAGCTTTAATTTTAGCCCTGCTAGATCGATGTGCCAGGGCTCAAATTAAAGCTTTTGTTATAAAGAAAAGGCTCTAAAAAATTTTACAATGATAGTAAGTGACTTTTTCTTCAAGATCGAAAATAGTACATTATGTAACAAGGGGCGAATGTAGCAGATTTTTCCCTCGGGTGGGTTTACTGCCCGAGCGACAAGATTCTTTACTAGGGTGCATTCAGTAATCACCCAAGAGAAAAATCTACTTTCGTCTCGTGTTACATATAACATATAGTATTTTACTCCACACTCGATCGTGGCCGCCTTTTGACTCCAAAAAGCGGGGCCGACACGTTTTTTTTCATATTTTATAATTAAAATTCTTTATTTTTTGATAACCATTTACTTTTTAAGTAGAAGTATTATATAAATCTGAAAAAAATCATTTGTTGGAAAAATCTTAGTGAACATTATATATAGAACGTAATTCCCTTTACTCTATTTTCCAACGATATTTAATTACAAGTGATAATTATTACTATTGAATAGTTTTGTGAACCTTTACACCCAATAACGTGCATAAAAAGTGTAATATCGCTATACACACGCCATTCGCTCAAACTTTCAAAAACGTCCCACAAGCATCCTGCAAGTCGTACGTCCGGGTTTCGATGGCAATAATAATATTAGTCACCGCGCGACAGCAAGGTCGGCAAAAAATTTTTAATATTTCCCATCACAATTCTTTTTTCCTTTTAACGGTGATTATCTTCATAGAATTATAATGATTTTCAAATGTGTAGATTTTTTAAAACGCTTATTATATTATTTCGAATTGTATATATAAACGTATGACTTTTTTTATAAAGGGGAGTACTTCTGTACATGCATATATGAAATGCTACATGATGATGCATGTATTATTAATTCATGTCAAATCTTTGTATATAATGGAACTAATAAATATGAAAACAAAACCACAGTGAATTACCAACGAAGAAAATCAACGTTTAACGTTTGACACATGAATTATCTTCTTCTGCGCCATTTTATTCAAGAATCTGACTGAATAAAATTCCCTTTTCTACAAGTAAATTATACTTTGAAAATGTTCATAAATATTTACTTCTACAACCTTTAACCTATTTGTCACGCAAAATATATTGGCGTTTACTATTCTTTACACTTCAGACGTAAAAAGTTTTATTATATTATTCATAGATTAATTATTTTAACATTATATACTAGCGGACAAATCCCGCGCTCGCGCGGGTATATTATTTTTCAACATTTATACTTATGAAATTGCATTAAAATTAATGAGCTTCAATCGTACAAACATTTGACCTAATTTATGGTCAAATTTTAATACTTCAATATTTTTTATGTATATATTACATTTGACGACCACTTGCCACGGGTAAAAGTATCAACCGAAAAAGACTCCCTTATTATTTATTTGAACCATATAATATATATGAGAAAGTAAATAAAAATACCTTCCTCCCACATAAAAACTTTCAAAAAAGCGCGCCAACTAATCACACAGCTGATATTCTCTCGATTCCACGATACTCTCGCTCCCCCCTACATGCATCGAATCACAGTCCACTTCGCTTGCTTACCCACTGTACTCACTGTACAAACTATACATACTCAGCGTCCGCTTGACTCATCTGTCGCGCCGCGCGCACCAGTAGGCAGTAGTCCATAGAGAGCCCTGCCAGCCCGGAAAAGCCCCCCCAGTCGTAGCCGCTACGTATCTAAACACTAGCCACACAGACGACGGGAGGACATAGGTATTCACGCACACCCTGGACGCCCGGATTCTATATAGAAGCTACAAAAACCCCACCACCGTCCGGGACTAGTAGAGAGACGCAGGACGGTCTCTGGTCGTAGGAAAACAAAAATATAACAGCCGTACCTAGCCGCCGCCAGCCGGCCCCCAACGAGTCAGTATGTGCGCGAAAATGGCTTTCCAGCACCAGGCTGGCACGGTGATGAAGTGCCTTAGCGTAAGGATTTTTCAACATAACTGACCGCTTGCACACTTTGTGTCTATAATATGATTATATTAGGGCCGCGCGCTGTGAACTCCTGTAACGGTTCTTTAACGCCTCTCGGCGATATACTTATCCTCGTGGACTTTTCTTTGTTTTTTTTTCGGCTTTTTGGAAATGGAGTATGGGATTTTGGATTACCGTGAAGGGCGCGGGATGCTTAGTGGTTGATCGAGGCATTGATTGTGTGTTTTGAATGAGAGACGCTATACTTATAGGAGGGCTCGCACGGGCGCTTTTTTTTAGCGCTTTTTACGATCAAATTGATGTTTTTTCGATAGATGATTAGTTTGCGGTTTAATACAGTATTATACTAAGTATACTTGCTGTGCTCCATTTTGTAAATTTCGGTGTCAGCGTAGGTGAACGAACCGTTGGCATTTTTTTCATAAACTTTATAAATTCGATTTTCATTATATAGGTAATTTAAACAATACTGACATCGCTAATTTTCGTTTAAAACTCTTAAAGTAGTAATGTGAGTGGAAGGTGACTCATGAGGCTGTGTAATGTTTATTTTTATCCCAAATGCTTCAAATAAAGCAATTGCTAGAATTCGGCTAGAATGGGGCTCTAATTTCTTATACTTATAAACTAATACAACGTGTTTATACTTAGCTATACTTTTTTTTATGAATTATTTTATTTTATTTTAACAGTTTATCAATTGTTGCAAAGTTAATGTGTACTTTAGATGTCTTTTCTTATCTTGTTTATCTTATCATTTTTTATTTCATAAAGAATGTAGGCTAAATATTTATATTTTTTGTAATTTTTAAAAATAACAGCTTTGTAGCAACTTTTGATGCTGTAAAATATTTGATAAAATATTTGAAAACAATAATTTAATTTTTATTTTTTTCATGTAGATTCCAATAACACTTCATAAAGAGACTGAAATAAATGCAAATGGAGAAGAAGTCATGAAATGTGGCTTCAAGATTGGAGGAGGGATAGATCAGGATTTCAAAAGAAGTCCTCAAGGCTATACAGATAATGTAAGTTTTTTGTCATAATATTTAATTTGATTTTTAAATTACTTACTCTTTTTTTTTTACTTACTACGTTAAATTATTGTTTATATTTTCAGGGAATATATGTAACAGAAGTTCATGAAGGATCTCCAGCAGCTAAAAGTGGCTTACGAATCCATGACAAAATACTACAGTGTAACGGCTATGATTTTACCATGGTCACACACAAGAAGGCAGTTGGGTACATTCGAAAACATCCAGTATTGAATCTTTTGGTAGCACGCAAAGGTGTTACTAGTACTTAAAATGAATTACCAAGAAAGATGTGCTATCATTTTCTAAAATTAAGTTACTTTAAGATTTTTACTACTGGTAATAGAATTTATTACAAGACTTTATATCATATACAAATATGACATTTATACTGCAATTTCTTTAGATAATTAATTAGATTTTATACATAAAGATTTTTTAGAAAATCATTCCAAAATTCATGAAAAAAAAATCATTTAAAATATATGATTCATGATAACTTTCTACAGTATTAAAAATAAGTATGGATATAATAAAAAAACTAAAGAATGAAAAAGATAAGAACTAGGCAACTAAAGCACATCTTTTTAAAGAACTTTTATCCAAAGTATTACATAATTATTGTAATATTATTACTAAAGAATATGTGTACATGTATATAATTAATATTTGAAAAAGCATAACCATTGAATATTACAATACATGCAGATTTTAATATCGGAAGTGTTAATTAGATTAGAAACAATTTACTGCCAGAAAACTTTTGCTAAATGCATTATTTGTCATTGATGAAGAAAGACTGTGAAAAGATTAAAAATAATTAAATATATCTTTCAAGATTTTGTTTATGATATACTTTACTCGATTTCATTTCATAAATCGTGATGTGATGATGTAAAAGAAATGTTTTATATATGGAATTTGTAAATTTGAATTGAATTCTTGCAATAATAATTCACAGTCTATTATGAATGGCTTGCTTTATTCTGTAATTTTCAAAATTTTTGTACACAAATTCATATAAGAAATTTTGTTACTCAGATTAATAAGTTTTGAATTGATAAATATTAATCACTGAACTATCAATCTTCCACTGCATATTAGATTTACATGACCTAGTCTCATGAGATCAGGGCTGATGAAATGGCAAAATAGTGAGCGATAATAACAAATGCATTTCGCTATTGTTATATATTATGTTTGTTTCCAAACTTTATGATACCATGTTATTTGTAGCGTAGTGATATTTATTTCTTCAAATGTTTGTATTATAACATACAGTGATATACAAAAATCATGAATTTGCATGACAAAGCAGGTAAAGCGATTATTGTACAATTTACACTTGTGAAACATCATTTTCAACCAGTATCATCACTCAAATGATATTAATGATAATAAAATCCTGTTTCAATGAAAATTTAACGACTGACTTATACTTAATTCTTCCTTACCCACTATACAAGTATGTAAAAAACATGGTTATTTTAAAATTGTGCAGAGAAAAATCAAATATTGTATATATAAAATATTTGTGTACAACTGGTCACTTACAAGTTTTGTGTTGGAAATAAGTTAATTTTAAGGCATTCTGAGATATATTATTAATATAACAATCATGAAACAAATTAAAAAAAAAAATAGCAAATGTTTTTACGTGTTCAACTAAAGACACTATTTATTTAAATATACATTGTATTTAAATTTGAAATAAAATGTGTGATTATTTGGTGTAAATATAACAATCTATTAAACATTATTAACATTTCATTTTACATTAGATACAAATAAAAATGTTGCCAATTGATCCTTTTCACAAATTATTTAGATTAAGCAAACCTATTTATCAAAGTATGGCATAATTTATATTTTCTAAAGAAAAATATAATTTTAATTTTGACAGTTAAAAATGTAGCTTTGTAAAATAGTTGATAATCAAAAATAATTTACAGTGATAACCAAGCAAAATATAAAATACAAATAAGTATAAAATCCTTTCAGTTTATGAATTTGCCAACTCTTGTTTTAACTTATTTAATTTTACAGGTAATAATTTAATAAAATCTTTACAAATATTGAGTTCTACTAACATGAGGTCAACAGCCTTAAGATCTTTTTCACAATAATTAACTAAAAACGTATAAGCATCTAAACTTTTTTTCACGTTATGTAACTGTACTTTTTTATCTGGTGTAATAAATTTGTTATAGAGCCTACCTAAATGAAAATATGCACAGAGAGCTGGTCTTACCATCTCGTCTGGGAATTTATCGGTTTTAGATGCCTCTAAAGAATCTAAAAACTTTGTAAAGTTTTCTATTGCTGATTTTGTCAGATTATTAATTTTGCTCAACATATGAGGTGTTGGCCTTTCATCAGTTGCTTTTAACTTATCTAATTTTATATCCAGAATCTCTGAATAGGTTTCTCCCAATTCAACCCAAATTTGTCGACAATCAGATTGATAATACCTTTCATTTAATTCTTTTACGATGCCTTCTAATAAATCTATTCTTCTCTTATGCATTTTAGCTTGCCGATCTTCATCTTCTTCAAAAAATGCAAGATACTTGTAGAGCTGAGACATATCTTGTATAATTTGTACATAATCTGATGCTTGATTTTCTAAAGTGTAGAACAATTTTGCATCATCCAGCCATTTCTGTACATTAAAAAATACAGCTTTAGCATCATTAAAATCCAATAAATATTTATCTGTAATATTATCAGCAATGTGTGCAATGTCATTTTCTATAGTCTTGAATTTCAAGCTATCTAAACAATCTTGGCTTATATCAGATTTAGGATCCGTTTGAATATTTGTACTGTCAGAGGTGGGCTTGTCTTCTCCATTTTCAGTGATGTGTATTAAACGATCTTTTGATGTACTCATGAGCAAAATTCCATATTTGGCCCAACATCTCGAAATATCAGCACTCCTATGTTTGAAATTCTCCCATTTTGAAGCTAAAATTTCACCTTCATTGTCGTCAGTTCGCGGTTTTGCACTAAAATTTTATTAAATATAAACTTAAAATTCAAAATATTTGACTTTTATTTAATAACTATATTGAACAAAAGCAATAAATTATAATATTAATAAATGTCTAAAGTTTTAATTATCATTACCTCATTTCTTTTAAAGTATCTTCATACTTTCCCAAAATGTATGTAGCTGCAGCAAGATGATGCCTAGCTTGTTGAAAGCCTCCTTTCTCCATGAAAAATTGAGACAGTGTCGCCGCATTTAATGCCCAATCAATACTATCAAAATCATTCATCTCCAACTGTCTTTTTAATGTCATATGACAGTAAACTGCTGATTTAATGAAGTCATCTAAACTACCATAGATTTGTGCTAAATAATAAAGAGTTAATGTGTGAAGTTTTTCAATTAACTCTGTTGCTGGTGGTTCATTGCTGTCATCAATGCCAAACAAAGTAGACATATTAACTGGAGGCAAACTTGATTTTACATTTTTGTAATCTTTGTAAGCTCTATCTGCTCGCTCTAGATATTCCTTGGCTTTAGGAGCTTGATCTCGTTTTGACCACAGTATTCCTAATTGGTTTAATGCACTTATCATAGGCAAAATAGTCTCTGATCTTACATCATTTTTACTTAATATATCTACACAATTTAGGAGATAATCTTGACCTGATTTCAATTCTTCTGTCTCAATACCAACAATCCCTTCATTCAAATATACAACAGCGAGCATAGAAGTAACTTCATTTTCTTGTTGTTTTGAATTGTCAACAGAGTTAAAAAGTAGATTTTGCATATTTTTTAATACCTCCATAGCTGCATACTTGCTTTTATAAGGCTCAGATTCTGGATCATTCTTACTTTCTTCATCGAGTAACTTTCTCACAGTCAAATATTTGTCTTTAAGTTCAGCTTTAAGCTCTTTGCTTATGCACTGGTCATTGTCACCCATGGTTCTTTAATTAGTTCCCTTCAAAGCCTGAAACATATAAACTAATTTTATGGTTTATTGTAATAAAATAAGAATGTATACATGTGGACCATATGCCAATCACTTTCTAATTAAATAAACTACAAAAGCAAATACATCTAATAAACTTAAAATATTCTTAAGACTTATAACTTACAAAAGAATAATATATATCAAAAGTTAATATTTTTACAATGCTTAATTATAGTCAATCTCTTCTTGAAGAGGTTACAAAGCTAACCTATACAAAATTGTTAAATTTTCACTTAGTAACTTACCTTTATCAAAATATTCTGAATTATTTACATACAAGACTGAAGTAAATCTTCAATGAGCATTTTATGCACCTGTTAACAGGTGTAAGGCTCCCAAGGTTTTTCAACTACCTAGCGCATCGATCACTTTTGTTTATTTATTGAGCGTTTTTCATGCATTTGTAGTTTGTATACCATCGCCCGGCAAGAATGCGATTTCATATGGTAAAGTCACTTAAAGGCGTTTTCAAGAAATCGAAAGTCAGCTGATTGGCTAATTGGCTGACGAATAAAAACATCTGCAGATGTTTTCATTCAACTTTTAAAAAGTATGAAAAATTAATCGTAAATAATTTATAAATGTTTATGAAAAATTCACAGAATAATAGCAATTGAAAAAAGATAAATCGATAAAATTTTTGAATTTTTGAATTATCACTTAAAATTTATAGGTGAGTATATAAACTTACTTTTGTTTGAAAAATAAAATCTAATTTTTCATAACATTAAAAAAAAAATTTTAAATAGTGCTCAAGATAATTGTTTATTACAATTGTTTTAATTTTTCAAATTTTAATTTATGCAAAAGTTTTGAATATACCTAATCCTATAAACGTTTTAAAAAAAAATAATATCAAATTTTAAAAAATAATATAAATATTTATTTTATGTACAGGCAACATGATAAATAACAAAAGTTTCGTATTATTATCAGAAATGCTTTACAAGTCTTTCGGCCAATCCCTTTGCAATCTTAATTTTCTGCCGTTTTGAGTTTTTCTATTTCTTCCATTATGACTTTCAATTGTTCTTCAACTTTGTTTAAATTTTCCGAAATTCCTGACTGATCTTCCCACATTAAATCTTTCATTTTCTTAACAACTGATTGGAGAGATAACTTGGCGCCGCCAAGAACAGTTCTCTTTTGCGGAAAAGTGCAATTTTCAGTGGAATTCAAACATGCATCTCCCAATCTTATGCAAGTGTCCAGCACTTTATTCGCGTCTTCAACGGTTTGGAACCACCTACAATAAATATTTAAACATATTATAATTATTATCATAAAACCCTGTAGTACAAAGATTTAAAAACAGGAAATTATCCTATTCTTACCTGGGATTAGCAACGGCCGCGCGATACGCTCGCTGAAAGTACTGTGCGGCCTTCTGATTGTCTAAGTCGTTATTTTTTAGTAATGTAAGTTCAGCATAAAGTCTCCAGACGTCCGAATCAATTGATGTAGATGCAGTTAGTCGGCCGAAAAGTTCCAAAGTTTTTTGTAGATATTTTCTCGACGGATTTCCATCAGCATCGTTTAAATTATTGACTATAGCACTCGATAAAATACTAAGGATTTGGACATCGACATGAGTGCTTTTTAAGTCTAAAATTCTATGGTAACATCTCAGCACCTGCACATAAATAAAAAAAAAATTATGAATAGTAAAATTTTGATATTGTTTAAAATTAATTTACGTACAAAAGTAATAAGCTAATACTTACTTCTGAAAAATGACCTAAATCAGTACTAACAACCATTAGATTATCCCAGACTTCCCATTTATCAAAGTTACACTTTATAGCATCCTGTAGTGAACGCCAAGCTCTTGGTTTATCACCCAATTTAATATAAGCTTTTGCTAAGTTGTTCCAGACTTCAAAGCTCTAGAATATTAAATTACATTAATTTTAACAAGAATATTTTTTAGTATTTAAAAAGAAAACATTTTTTAATTTTTACCGATTGTTCTAAAGTACAATATTTTCTGTAAGCAGATGCTGCAAGTTTCCAGTCTTCAACTTGTAGTGCAGCAAAACCAAGTCTTACCCAAACATTTTCTTGTATGTTGTTCAATTCTACAGAAAGTTTTAAATGTGGTATTGCATCTTCATACTATAAAAAATATTAAGAATTTGCTTAATTAGAAACAAATTTGCTTAATTAGAAAAAAATTTATATATGAAATGCAGAAAGGTTTATACCTTTTGTTTTGAGTAATAATGCATGCCCCAATGACGTTGAGCACGACTACTTTTTTCTCCCGAAAGCTTCCATGCTGTCTCATAATATTCAACTGCATCAGTTGCATCCCCTAGTAAGCACCATAACTTGACTGTTGGTTTCTTGGCCAGTTCTTGACGAATAATTTCTGCAGCCTAAAATTTATAATTATTATCATTTAAAAAACCCTTTAAAAGAAAATACAATTTTATGTATGACATACTTTATGCTTCATTTCCAAAATTGTGTAACAAACAATGACATCTTCCCATAAAGAAAGACTCAAGTAGAGATCCAATGCTCCTTTCACCATTCCAATATTCAACATTAAATTAGCTAAAAGTTCTTTGAAAACCCATACTGGTTTCATACCACTTGCAAAAAATGAATCTATTCTGTGAGAAATTGGCGTATCTGAGTCAATAAGTTGATCTATTAAATATTCTACTTGAGACAAAGCTCGTTCAATAGTTCTTTTGTGGTCACATTCTAAAATGCAACGTTGATGAAGTGCAGAAATTTTTAAAATCCAATTTTTGGTGTTGTCAATGATACACTAAAGAAAACAATTTGAGTAAATACATTATATAAGCAAATGTTTTAATAAAAATAGAATAATTGAATTACATTTAGATAGGGTTCAATTTCTTCATCAGTGAGTTTATCTGCAGGTTGAGATATTTTAAGCTGAAAGCTAAATTTAAAATATACAAATAATTTAATTTGTGTATCTGATATGATTACAAAGTAAAAAAAGAATAGCTAGATGTTAACAATATATATTTACAATTTTGCCATAACAATTGCTTCCTCTGTACTTCCAAGCACCGCCGTTTCTGTGTTCTCTGTAAATTCTATTTTTTCCAAACGCAAATCATCACTTAGATTTATCACTTTTGGAAGAGATTCACAGGTTCTATGAGGAAATAGAACTTTATCAACTTTTGCTTTTAAATATAATTGTGCTTTTTCGTGCTGTTGGTATTTTGTACGTTTACCTAAAGCACCTTCAAGTTCCAAAGTTAATTGTGCTGTAGTACTCGCATTATCCAAATATTTTTCAGAACTTTGAATCCTCAAATAAAACAGATAAAAATTTGCTACTTCTACATTAAATACTGTTTCTAGAGCAGAATCTTTTAACAGATCCAACTCTGATATTTGTTGAATTAACTTTTCTGATTCATCAAATAAACCAGCAGATGATTCCTCTAATATTGACTGATGAATATAATTTATTCTTAATAACCACCAAATAGAACTGGGAAAATTTGCTTGGATCTCCTTATTGCACAATATTACTTTAGCTAGATAAAGAAATTCATGTTTTACAACATTTTCATTGCATTGGTCATCAAATGATAGTTTGGAAAATGCGATTTTTCTTAAGGATAGTAGATGTTCAATATCTTCGTTTTTGAAAGGCCCAGTCCAATTATTTTGAACAAAATATAAAAGTGATGCAATGCCTGTGCAAAACCATTTCTTATGGTCATCCTTATTTACACTGATTTTTTCTCTGATGTTATTTTCAATATTCTCATTAATTAAAGGAACAACAGTTGACAAACAAAATTCATTACTGAGAACTGCTTTATATTCTCCATTTAAAATTTCTTTTTCATTACATAAAAATGTACTTTCATCTGAAATAATATAAATTGGTAAACGTAAAAGTCATAAACTTGCCAAAAATTAAAAATTCAAACACGTGATAAGTATACTCACTTTCAGGCAGTGGAATGTTTAACAGCAAATGCTTTTCAAATTGTTTAATAACTTCTTCCATCGTACCTTCTTAAATAATAAAAAATATCACTACTAATAAAATTTAACAGTGCGATTCAAAACAAATTCGTGAACTCGCCGGAGCACGCGCCATGCATATGCGCGCAAGTGGCAAACATAACCTAATTTTTAGAACAGCTGATGGCGATAATGGGATTGGCCGCCTACTTTGCGTGCTCCGAATAGATAAAATTTAAAATTTCTTGCTATGTTTTATATATGATTTATAATGTATAAGGAAATGTTGATATACCTATTTAAGAAACAAATACCTAATAGCATATAAAATTTTTTCTTTAAATATGTAATACTTTAAAAAATATTTTTATCAATCTATCCAAAGAATTACAGAGGACAATTAAAGAAAATAAATGAAACATTTTTATTAGTATGTTGTTTTATTACAAATAAAATAATATTTATCAAAATAAATTTCAGGAAACAGTACAAGTAGAAGTACAAAAATATTAAGTGTTGAAATTGCTTTGCATAAAAATCTATAATACTTTCATTTGAGATTTTTAACAAAGAATGTAAAAGTTGTCAATGAAATACGTGTTTATCGCGGACACATAACACTTCGGCCACCATCAACAGGTAGAGTTTGACCAGTAATGAAGCTAGCATGATCACTGGCTAAAAACGCAATAGTCTTGGCTACCTCATCTGGAGTTCCAGGACGTCCAAGAGCATGAGTGGATTTGCTGTGTTCAAAGAACTCTTTTAATTTATCTTCACTCATACCACTGGTTCTATGTAGATTTGTTACAACTACACCTGGATTTACAGCATTCACACGGACCTATGTAAATAAAAATAAAGAAATATATAATGAAAACTTCTAATAAACTATGTTACATTTAAATAATAGTTTTTGACGACTCATGGTACTCATTAATACAATGATTTGATTTTCTGATAAGCTTCTTATCTTATCATGTTATTTAGGTAATAGAAGATACACACCTGTTTAGGGGCAAGTTCTAAGGCCACACATCGAGTTAGCTGATCAACAGCTGCTTTACTTATGCAATAAGATAAAACTCCAGGAAAAGCTCTAGTTCCCGTTACACTAGATACATTAACAATATTTCCTTTGGTTTTAATTAGATGTGGTACAGCCAACATAGTCATTTGGTAAATAGACCTGACATTAATGTTCATTACCCTGAAAAATGAAAAATTGTTTGAAAAATTTATTTGAATATCTAAAAGAACAAACTATTCTTAATAAGAACTCAAATTATAACTATAAAAATATTTTTAGATCCACATAAAAATTTTGATGGATTGTTTTGGAGCTTGTATTCTGAATCATAGCTTTTCATCTATAACGACCAATTAGCAAGAGCTATTTTAAAATTTCAAACTTAAATAAAAACATAATGTTAGATGAGATGGATGACAGCGAATATTGTAATGAAGAAGGAATAATATTTTATGGTCACCTGGACAGCTGAAATGAATTTGATGGTCATCTGGACAGCTGGACCATCAAATTCATTCCTTCCTCATTAAATAAAAACATTTTTCAAAAGCATTAAGTATATTACCCTACCTATCATACTGCTCCAGACTAGTATTCTCAATGCCTCCCGACTCCAGAGTACCAGCACTGTTTACCAGAACATCTAATTTACCATATTTCTGAATGGTAGATTCTAGAATATTCTTTACATCTACCTCACTGCTGATTTCCCCGGTAACAATATGAGGTTTGGGATCCTTACACTGGTCCGCAACTTTTTGCAGATTCTGCGTATTACGCCCATGGATTGCTAGGGATGCACCCAGCTGCGACAGGTGGATGGCAGTGGCTGCACCAATGCCAGAGCTGGCACCTGTGACGAGAACGACCTTGCCCACGAACGACATTGTTTTGTTTACGTCCTGACCAGCAAAAAATTCTAATTATAGAAAAAATAGATAAGCCTAATATAGCATACGATATGTATCAGACGAGTGGAGCAAACCGGCCAGAGTAAGAGCGTACTGACCTTTTTTGCAATTCGATTTATACTTATTCAACGACAAACGAACAGAGCGAGTAAAAGTGATGAGTTATATCTTATCGTAGGGAGCCGGCTACACAGAGTGCGCGCCAGATGATACGATCATGGTTACGCAACGCGCCGTTTTCTCGTATCCCCTCCCCACTCATCGTATGCGAAAACGTACGACCGATCGAACCGGTTGTTTTGATAGATTTTCAACGAACGATATATATTATTCAAGACACTCTCTTATTATACCAACCATTTTGATAAATTATCATTAGAGACCTCGTTACTAACTCGCTTATATTACAACTACGAACTTAAAATAAAATTTTTCTATATGTATTAATAATGTTAATAATTATATATATACTGACTTTAAATGACTTATTTGAAATTAAAAAGAATATACGATAACTTTCGTGAAGAATAGATATATTTATACTTATTTCTTGAAAACAAACAAATACTGATGAATTGCAATTCTTAATAATACGTTAATTCTAATTAAAATTGTATTGTATAGGAAATATATACATATCATTATGACAAATATATGGGTGACTGTCAGGAAAAGTGCTCAGTTTTATAACATGTATAATCTCTGTGGAACCCATATATAGTAAATAACTCTCATTCATCAAATATCTACTAATGGACATCCCGCAATTTTCAATTTCACTATAGGATATTCTATAGTAACTTGGGCTTTATTCTAATTGTAAAAAAAAATGTATTTTTTTTAAATAAAGATTTTTTATTATAAAATCTGATAAAATATCCACAGAGATTACAGGATAGAATTAATCTAAGGACTTTTGCTGAGAATCATTCTTTACCAGACTTTATTGTGTTTTTATACACTTATTCTTCCAAAATTTAATCGAAAACGTATTCAGCAAATAATTTTCGTAATACCGCCATAATATTTTTTAAATCTTTATTTTTTTAGGGAATGTCGGAGCAGGTAGCAGATATTTGATATAACATTGTGTGTTATTTAAACTTGTTTTTCAATTTTTTTAATTATCGTTATTATTCATTGTTTATCCTGGGCTAAAAACTGTAGAATTACGAAAATAATTAGCGAAAATTAAAAATTAATTATGGAAAATGCAAAAGTGTCTATATGTGTGTATAAATCTACTCAATAAACTTTGAATTCTTCTTAATCCTTATGTTATCATTAAAATTACATTTCTTAATCAGAAATTTTGTTATCTTTAGGCTTGCTCAATCAGGGAATCAAATAGATCATATCAGATTTCTCAGTATAAGACTATAATGCTCCTAAAATATAAATATAGATTTAGCAAATCAGGGTAGTACAATAATTACAATGTTTAAGGAAATAATTCGATTTCAGTATTTGACATTTTTATTTAGTTTTACATCATTTTTAATATATTAAGTACATTAAATCGCAGAATATATTTTTTTTTTAAATTCCATTCAAGTTTTTATTGTGTACTCACGGAGTAATTGACACACGGTCTTAACGCTACGTTTAAGTCTAGATGATGAATAGTATTAAATATTTCTTTAAAAATAATTTATGGCTTATATTATTATGCATATTGATCTCATTGTGGAATATATTATAGACTGTATTATATATCATAATTTTTATGTACATAAAATCGTTATAATAGCTCACCCGTTAATCACTTTCGTGGCGCTACTTTATTTTTATTTTTTTTTTACAAATTTTAACGTCTTGCAAGTAATTCAGTATTTTACTTCTTTCAAATGCAAGTAAAAACACGAATATAAAAATTTAATTTTCGATTTGAGTTTTATGTACACAAATACATCATTTGAAATGCATTATACTCAATTATTGTTCAACACCTTACAATTAATAAAGCCATTTTAATTGTATCAATTTTATTGAAAAAAGTTTTTAGTCCATTTTTGCACATTGGACTGTAAAGACGTAGTAATAGATGTAATACTGAATTATTGTGACGTGGAAGCATAATTGTTCATCTCATTGACATTTCGAAGAACATGCGAATATTTTGGCAACTTTTTGCGCCGTTCAAAAAGTCTTTTCGTCTCCAGTGTACGTATTCTTTTTTTTTTATATGTTTTACGCGTAACTTATTTGTGAACAATAAATGATATGTATTGTATCAAAATTTACCTTTTCTTGCTTCACAAGTGCACAGTTGTCAAGAAATGTATTTTATTTTATATACGTAACATATAAAATTTGTCTCAAAAATCAGGTTCACACGTGTGTACAATTTTACTACGTGTTTAGAGCATGAGCTATGATTACGTCTTTCATCAAAACACCCAAAACACTTTCAAAAGATTTTTTTTTTAGACATTTTCAATACTATATTTAAAATTTTTGTATATTATAATTGTAAAACTAATAAATTAACAACTATCGATTCGATTAAGACGTAATCGCAACTCAAGCTCTGCGATAAATAAAATCTGTGCAGCTCGATGCATGTATTTGTGCCACGCGCTTTTATCTCCACTGGAGGTCACATTATACGTACAAGCTCGGCATATATTATACGTATACGCGCTGGTTCCAACCAACAACAACAAAAACAACGGGACAAAATTTCCCTACTGTTCCTACAGCAAATCTCGCCATCGCTAAAAGAAGCGCGAAGCTTTTCAACAAGTATTTTCGTATTCAGATGTACAAAAATAAGCGACGCTCTAATTCAATCATCAAGACCATGCACTTTTTCTTAACACACTTCGCAAAATTCATTCGAACCCCTGAAAAAAGACGCAATTTTGGATTTCAGGATTCTTCACACAGTGTCTGAGCATCTCTTAGACGGTGTTGGCGTTCTCGGTGCCGTTCTCGCTGGCCTCCTTCTTCGCAGCGATCAGACTCTCCCATTGCGCGATCAGGTGGGTTCGTCGTCGTGGATGCGGCTGCAATGAATTAAGCATGCTTTTCAGTTCGGATGGCGATAACGAAATATATGTATATTATGATGGCGGAAAAACGATTGTGGAGTTGTGCAAGGTATCTGCGCATATGTGTATATATGTGTGTGAAATGTCTGTTTCGCATGTGGTAATAACGGTAAGTGAGAGATTGCGATTTGAATTTCGCACTATGTATATAATATTTACGAATATCAAAGGTTGATAAATATTTTAACTTGAACCAAACAGAAAGCCAACACATGTATATCAGTCTTAATTAGATCAAAATAAAAGATATCAATAAATGAACGATGTAAAACCACATGATTGACGTATTATACCTTGTGCCTGCCTTGGCTGTCCTTCTCCTGCTCGTCTTCGTTCAAAGTGTTAGTCGACGTGCCGCTCCTCAGCGAGCTCGCGCCGTCGTAAATGTCCGAATCATTGTCGTTGCCGATGTCGGCCAGATTAGGCTGCGACTTGGCCAGCATCCGCGACCTCATCAATCTGGAAGCAGATACCGGTTATTCTTTCTTTTCTTTTTCTCGTTATTTATTGAGACTGATGGTTATCACGAGTCTTATTATATATTGGTTAATTTTATTCGGTCTCTTTTTATTATGCGTTGCCGGAAATACAGGTATAAAATTTTTTTCAGTCAATGAGGGTAATTAATCGATTATATCCTTGACTTTTGGATAAGTACGAAGAACGCTTTCTTTTTTCTTTTAAATGTTAATTTTTTGTCACCACACTAGCTATATAAATACGTATATATGATAAAATTTAATAATTATTATTGCATAATAATAAAATCGAGACCTTTTTGTCGTAATAATTTCACTCTCGAATGCGGAATATGCTTTTACGTAACAACGACAAATATAATAATATACTTAGCGAATTATAATTTCGGACGTGAGCGCAAGCAGACATTGTCCCGGTAAAATAAAATAAATCTCTATTACTTTATTTTTATTAAAAAATATGGTTCGTTAAAAATAAATATATATCATTTAATTGAATTTTATTTTCCTTGTGAAACCGACGATATTTTGATTCGCGATATTTCGCGTTATATCCTGAGGACATTTTGCGTTTTGCCCAACCTTCGCCAATCAGCGAGAAAATCGTTGTACTGTATAGTTATATAGCCTTCGGTTTCCAGTCTAGAGTGTTTCAATTTCACTCGCGGTCGTTACATATATAATGTGCAAGTGAGCAGCATGATATTGCGATTCACAAAATCACAAGGTGCAATATTCCTTAAACGTTTCGCTCATTTATTTATTAGAGGGACTGTTGTACTTATTGTTTCTCATCGTATATCGGTTTCAAATTTATTATTTAACAAAATTCGTATGGAAATTAAAAAATGCCTTTACATTCCATGACCATCATCGTTCTTTTTATTTTCGAAAATTATCAGCTTCGAGCAATATATATATATAGATATAAAAAAAAAGAAACCCACCTGAGCTCGTTCTCGCGCTCGCGCATCTCGGTGAGCTCCTTCTGTATCTTTTTTTCGACGGGCACGTAGCCCTTCCTCGTGGGCGGCCTCCTGGGCTCGTCGTCAGCCTCGCCGTTCTCCGCGAGGCTCCTCATCTCCAGGCTTCTGTTCAGCGCCTTGATGCTCTCGGGGTTGAGGGTGATGGTGGGCGTTAGCTGCTGATCGCCGCCCTTGAACATCTTGCCGCGGGTGGCGAGGAACCGGTGCATGAGGCCGCGCTGACTCGGCGCCGTGGCGAAGCGCAGAGGCTGCGGCGTGCCGCGCGTCGTCGAGATCACGCCGTTCGTCATCCTGGGCGCGACGCTCGTCGTCGTGATGACGGGTGTCGAGAGGCTGACGGGGCTCGCCGGCTCGAGGATCTGGGGCGTGGAAGTCGTGCGCTTCAGGCGGCCCGAGGCCAGGGCCTGTGGCATCCGGCGGACCTGGAATGTGAGAATGTTCCAAGATTAGCTTTCTTCACTCTTTTATTGCCTTGGGTTTATTACTAAGAGTGTTAAATGATTTGCAAAGAATATGTTGTTAATAAGATTTTTTTTTTTTTAATTGCGCTTGGGTAGAAATTTCAACTCTAAAAGCTATCGATTTTGTTTACCTAACAATAATCTTCTGCTTTTATTTGACCAATTTTTAAAATAATTATATTTTGCAAAAATTTTAATAATAAATATTTAGCTTTCAAAATAATATATCAGTTACACGTTTGTTTAACGCATTTATCTACTTGTAATCAGACATGGCTTATCGCGAAAAAACAAAGTCACCAGATCACCGATTATTTTCTACTTTATAAAATTTTGTTATATTATATCTTGAATGTATAAAAAGAATGTAAATCCAAAATTGTAGTCTTGCATAGAGCGAAACCTTTAGCATTTGAAAATGCATTTCCTCGACACTTCTGCATGATACAGCACTTGTACAGCAACGTCAACACAGCCAAGCCGATACAATTTCGAAGGTTCTCAAAAATTAACATTCATAACCCGATCTCGTTGAATTCAAAGTGCGAACATTTCTTTATGGCAATCCTACCTCGGAGCACGGGAATTTGCGCGAGTAAACCGAACGTTCGAGGAAGTAATAACTGTCCGCACGAACCTTCGAAATGAATTTCTTCGTTTCGTTTTTTTTTCCGCAATTTAATGCGCGGTGAATGCACGAGCTTCGAATATTATTTAAAAAGAAAGTAAATTTGCCATGAGGATAAATAAGCTGAACTTTTTGTTGTGCAAAAGCGTTGTTTTTTTTTCAAGGAAATGAGAATTCAAAAAGGTTTTATTTTCGGAGCAGGGTTTTTCGAGATGAGATATTTAAATTTTAAGGTCGCAGGCATAAAAAAGTCGTTGCCGACTTTTGGTATATAATACTTTCTTTAAAAATATTTATGAATAAAATATGAGTGAGCATTTATATATTTTGGAATTTGACACAATCAATCTATCATTCTCCAATTTACATTTTTATAGATACGAATTGTAAACTCTTTAGAAATGGAATATTATTTAAACTGGTAATTTGTTCTGTTAATAAAAAAAAATTCTATGCAGACAGATAACACTGACTCGCCAGTACGATATCACTCACTAATCTTTGAAGAATCCATTCTTCCTACTATCGAAGAATTACGCTAGACCCACACACGCAGTGTCATAACTGCGGCTTTTCTTCATCGCGCCTCATAGTACGAAAAAACCGCATTATCAGCACATTCTCCACGTCCGCGTAAGACCATCTATGCACACTATACGCATCCATCGTCGAAAAACCAACCTACTACCGTCACATGAAGCTTCCTCGTACGCAAAATCCGCGCAAAAACTCACCCACCGTCACTTTCTCTCGTTACCTCGCTCGTTACCGAATCTCCACACACACACACACAACACACACACACACACACACACACACACACACACACACACACACACACACACACACACACACACACACACACACACACACACACACACACACACACCAGGCACTTCTCAACTATATTGCCGCGCTTTTTCGATATCGACGCGAAAGCGTATCTATATATCGATCTATATCGTTTGTGCGCGCGGGCGTATACCTCTCTCTCGCCCTCCCGCACATCATAATTGCGTCAAACCGAGCGCGACGGCCGCGGCGCGGCGATTCTTCGCCGATTTCTCACACGTCGTGGGAAAAGAATGCCGTTCGTTCGTTCGTTCGTTCGTTCTTTTGCGGCGCGTGCGCGCTCTCCTTTTAACGGGTCTCTCTCTCTCTCTCTGTGCGCGGAGCGGCCGGGAAAAGAGCCGTAATGATGCTGCAGTGATAATGAGTCGATGGATGATGAAAAGTTCGCGGGACGGTGATGGACAATGGGCGTTGGGGAGCTGGGAAAGCTATCGTCGTGGAGTGGAAATGAAGGATGATGGATGATGGTCAGTTGGGTTTGGCGGGTCGTGAGTCTGCTGAAGGTCTAATTACGAGCGCACTTGTTGTGTATCGTAGACACGTCGAAGTGACGCGTGTATGCCAAAATTTTTCCTATAGGCTTAAGTATAACTTATCAGAGCAAAAATGAATGCTATGCCTGACTACTATTTATTAAAGTTCAAAATTTTTTTTAGAGAGTATAAGTGTTATGGATCAAGTACGGTAAAAAGGAAGTCGTGTATAACAGCACATTTGGTTGAAATTTTATATTTTTGTGTATATGCTTTATCATAATTATAGTTTTATAATTCGTAATTTATAAGAAAAATATCTTGTACACTATATTTTTTATTACTTGCAGTTACGCTAGAACAATTCCCATAGCTGAATACATTTTAGACATTTATTATAAACTCATACTAAAGGAAAGTTCCGACCTGAAAGATACTATTGCTATTAAATTTTTCTTCATTGGCTAATACAGTAGACTATATCGTTTCATCAAATTAATGAAGTATAATCTTAGCGAAAAATAATAGTCTCAGAATGTGGGATCCTAAATAAGTGATAAGGGATAATACCTGTATATGCTCATTATATTATTTTGGAACGATAATTATTTCAAAAACTCAGATAATAACAAGTCGTTTGTATAGTTAATCTTAGAAAATAAATACTCGTGTACAGTTAAGATAGTTTAATGGGCATACCAAATTTATAGAAAACTTGACAATTAGTTTATTGTTGCGAACGAGTGACTACGTTTTAGTAACTTTCATTGCAACCATCTAAAATATATTCCACCGAAATTACAAAGCAATATAGGTATGCAATTAAGTGAAAGTTATTGTATTTTAAGTAGTTTCTAATACTAGCCGATGTCTGTTTCGAGTATTAATAGTAGGAAGTAGTTACAGATGGCAATTTTAATATCTTAGTGAAATAAGTACGAGTGACGTGACTCCCATAATCTGGGCTATTATATTGCCCGAAACGAAAAGTAACAGAGGGGGAACTACTACTAGCATCTATTTTGAATAATACGTAAGTCAGGAATACGGCAATTTCACATTCGACTCGTACAGTAAGTATGTAAAAGATGAAAATTGTTAAGAATTTCTCGACTATCTTCAAATATAAATTTAAATAAATAATAAATAAATAACAACATTTCTATAACAATAGCAGTATTTGTTTGCCTTGATTAAAGGATCTTGAAAGTCTCGACGAAAAAAGTCGACCTTTCAAGTTGATCGAAAAAGTTCCTCGTCAAAATTTGTTTGTTCTGAATATTGTGACATTGAGTCCACGGCAAAGGACGTATACATCACTCAAATTCGACGTTAAAAATAATTGCAAGGTATAAAATGAAATGTAAAAATGCAGTCAGTAACTTTCATCACGTCTTTCAAATAACTGTATTTTGGCTTAATTTACGTCTATACATTTTTCGGATTATAATTATGTATTTTTGTAAAATGCTGTAAAAGGGATAGGGATAATTAAAACTGTAAAAACTTGGAAAGAGAAAGGTTTAAAAACGAAAATAAATGAAAAACCAGTTTAAAAATCCGAACTTTTCACTATATTGCAATTATTATTATAACGTGATCAAATCAATTTTTCGAATTAAAATTTATATCCAAGCAAATCGCCACTAAAATAACGATAAAATTATAAATATTCCCAATAAGGAACTCTTCGCAAGTCGAAAGGAAGGCGAGAAGGAAGGTGATCTACGTTGAAAAACGTTATCGACATTCAATATAGAGCATACTAACAGGATTTTCACTCAGTTGCAGATATCCAAAACCTTTACTCTCCACTAATCATCCTAAAAGTGGTAAACTAATTACCGCAATCAATACGCGCAGCCTATAATAAGCCTCTAACGACCTCCAATAAACAGCTCCGATCTCACTTTACGACTAGCTGCCATCCTCGATCAAACCCGTCTCTCTGTATACACATATAATCTACCCACAACGCGCGTCAGACACGTACCGCTACCTATAAATCGGATCAAGAGCATCTCACGGGAAATCCAATACCGATAAAAGAGAAAACGCGCGCGGAGAGAACAAGGAAAAGGAAATCGACGGCTGCGATGCGTCGCTTATATAAACGCAATAAATAACGCGCCGATTTTTTTTTCTCTTTCTCTCTCTCTCTCTCTCCTCTCGATTGTACTTACGTGCGGTGAAACTGCGCCGCTCTCGATTATTCCCGTTCCGCTTGGCGATGAACCAGTTATGACTTCCTCGTTCTTGCGCGCGTCCCCCGCGTGTGTGTATATACCCATATACCGTGCGGGTTTTTACGGCTCTACATAGACTCGAGCGTTTTTATAAGAGAGGAATGAATTAGCGCTATTAGCGCCAGGCGCTTTCGAAAAGGAGAGCGCCGCGTGTATATATATGATGGCTATTAGGCGCGTATGAATTTCGGAAGAGGTTTTACGTTTGCAGTGTAGATTTCACGCGCAGAGAGCGGGTTTTTCGGTAGTTTCGGATCTTAATGATGTGGACGATCGGGTTTTGGGTGGATTTCGGATGTGTGTTGCGGTGCGGCGTTTTTAAGTGAAAACCGATGGTTATATTGAGATAAGGAATTGTACAAGTGGAAATAAATTAACGGCCTATAGGCTGTCCCTTAAAAGAACATTTATTTTTGTTAATTTCGATGATAAATGTATTACGTGGTTCGCTTAATTGGTTGATTCTTTTCAGAAACTAACTGCGTAAAATATAAATTAATTCGTGTAATTGGTTTTGAATATGAATAAACATTATTTTTATAAATTATTATTTGTCGTATTTTGAAAACCTAATATAGACGAATTTTAATTAAACTCTTCGCCAAGTTTTACTGTTATCAAAATTACATTATTATTATTATTAAATTAATTAATTTTATAACGGACCCACAGTATTGATACTAAACTTACAAACTTGATTGAAAGAAAAATTAAATTTTACCATGTACGATCGCAAACCCGTTAATAAATACCAAATCGCAAAGCTTTCTTTTAACCGTTATAATTACTTCCAGAATGTAACAAAAACATTGAAACCAATTGAATCTCCAAACAGCTAAACATTAAAAAACATGGTCTCTCTCTCTCTCTCTCTCTCTCTCTCTCTCTCTCTCTCTCTCTCCAACTTCGCAGTTCATACAATATCCCAATGCCAGCAAAAAATAGAAAAAAAAACCAAACCTACCAACAGCTAACTTGCCACAAGAATCGGACGACATAGAGGCTGCCTACTGGCTGCAGAGAGCAGAAAGAGTCGCGCGCGCGTGCGTTCGACGCGAACATTCTCACGCGCGCGTATATATAATTACGTGACGAAAGCAGGCGGCTGCAACGGTTGCAAACTCCCTCGATTGTTGTGCACAATGCGTTGATGAAAGACGCGCCAGAGAAATAGCAGACAGATCGAAATCGAACAATTAAGTGGCGTTAATAACGGGGAATTTGAAAATTTCCAGTGCAGGAGAGAAAATCGCGCGGAACTCGGAGATAGAGAGATGATGGGATGTTGCGGGCGTTGTTGCGGCGCGCTGATGATTATGGATTGATTATTGTGGAGTTTTATGCCGCGAGACACGTGCGATTATTTGCATGCAACTGTAATAGCAAGTTATTAACCTTAATGCATCAAAAAAGTAGTCTGATATACTGTACATTTTACACGGTGCTACAGGTGTATGTGAGATTATGTGTTGCCGAGTAATTTATAACGTAAAAATGTTTATTACAAAGGTTTCAAGTGTTAACAATGCTTTTGTGGCATTTAATTAAGAGTTAATCAGAATCATCAGCCTATATAACTAGGGCACTATTATGAATGAGCGCAGTTTAATTTAATAAACGAATCACTTAAAACACTGCGAGAGCTCTAAGTGCAGAAAATATACAGGATTATCATCAGTAAATTAACTTCTTAGAGCGAACTACTCACTTTTGCGAGACTATTTAAATGATAATTACACGTGTACCCGCATTCTAAAACGTTTGCGACACATGTAGGTATGCATAACGAGTAAAATGCGCTTCAATTTCGGGACAGATATGCATAATAGCATTCTGACTCTTAAAGAATTGTGTAATGAGATATAGTACAATATGTTGCGCAAAAAATTCATTTAAATAATTAAAACATTATTTTTGTTAATGAAAATAGAAAATATGCCGATATGGACACGTTGTTTTGAAACTAAATAGTATATTATATATTATGATGAATAAAATCTTAAATTTTTTTTTAATATTAAGTTAACAAGTGAAATAAAGCAATGAAAAAGAATTAAATAATTTAATCGAGAAAATTAATGTAAAGTGTAAAACAGTTTTAGGCTCAAATATATAATATTAAATTTATAAAAATTTCATAATTTTAATACATAAAAGTCAAATTAACATATCACATCATACAACAAGTTTTCTAAATAATATATATTTGCATATGTAGAAAAGTATAACGCATTCTTGGAATGTATAGATGGCCCATAATTCAAGATCTATTTTTTGACACATATGGGTCAAAGCAAAGCATAAGAAATGCATTCATAATCCATATGTCAAATAAAGTAAGTGAATAAGTAGCACTGTACTGAATTATCTATAGGTATACAGCAAATATGAAAAATGATAATTTACAGAGACATCTATACGATTTCTCCCCATACTAGGAATGAAACTGAAGAAATTTCATGGCTGGAGATAAATAAACGAACTCAACAGAGGACTTTAACATCATGCCCTCAAAATACAGTTTTGTTGAAACGGTAATATATTGCCACATTAATATTTCTTCTAAAATTTAATTTTCAGTTTTAATGTAATAAAGTAAATAATGTACATTTTACAACAATTCTACTCTCGAATCGCTCCATCCAAACAAACCCAAGCAACTTATTCCTCACTGCACATACCCATAGCACATCCATCGCGTCCGAAATATCAATGAGCGTATATATAAAGTTACCCAACACGACCATTACCCCAAAAACGTAAGCACCTACACGTGTGTCACATGACCAACGCCCTCCTAAAAAACGTCCCGACCTTCGCCTCGTACTTATAACATCGACTACTACAATGCCATTATCGTGCGTAAAGTATAGATGTATTGTTACTACACGGGACACACGTCGCGATAAGACATAAATTCGCCGGTACAGAGCGACGTATAGTAGAATCGATATATCGCGAACGAGAAGCGAACGCCCACCATTGTCATATAAATACGGGCGACTTTGTAGCGTATATAGTAAGTATATAATATATTCATGTTCGCTGAATCACGGAAGAGAGAGAGAGAGAGAGAGAGGGAGAGAGAGAGAGACAATGCGGAACGATGATGACATTGAACATTTTCTGAGAAGCGGTTTGTACCGCGGTCACTGCGTCTGTGGATGATCGATCGAAAGTATTTGATGGCAGAGAAGCGACGATGCGATGCTTTTGAAGTGTGTATGTAGGTATTATAGTGCAGGTAAATGGAAAACATTGCGATACTCTTTGATAGACCGCGCGTGAAAAGATCGGGAATATTGAATTGTTACTTATATGTGATAAGAGAAGAGTTACAAATGCATGCCGAGGAGTATATGAAATATAAAAGGCGTTTATCTAACAACTTGGCATTCGTGGCGACACGTGAAACACCTTAATCACATAAAACATTTAATCCTACGGTATATAGTTACGAATGAACAATGATATTTATCTTTCTATTTTAAAAATTTGCTTTCTTATAGGTACACGCCTACAAACATGCGCGTACGTAGTCAACCATAAACCACAAAAGTCCTTGTGTACAATATTTGAACTTGATTTTATCTACTGTCATACAGCTATCGCGTAATTTTTTTTTTTTTCATATTCTACTCCTGAATGCATGTAGTTGCTTCTATTTATCATCAAAACTCAGCACTTGATTTTAAAAATTGAAATAACACTAATTCACATTCACACATCGCACTATACATAAAACCTCCAAACCAACATTTGTGCACACACGTTCTACACTCTAGCCCCGCAATAATTCAGCGTATTACAGCGAGAAACTCGAGAATTGAACCAACGAAAAAAAAAAGAAAGAGCGGTAGACAATACGCGAGCGTAACTAATGAAAACCGCACACATTTGGCATACGAAAAAAAAAATGAACAAAACGTATATCACCTTGGAGTCGACGGTGTCGTGCGATATCGTCTTGATGCTGCCGACGTTCTTGAGCTCGTGCTCGCGCTCAGTGACCTCCTCGATCTCGCGCTGAATCCTGTCGGTCGCCTTCCTCAGCTGCTCGAGCCTGTGCTGCGCCTGCAAGCCGAAACCTCTTTAACCTCCACTTGTACAATACACGCACGTATAATAAAAAAATAATGTGCTCGGCGCGGTATGCCTTCTTTTTTTTTTATCGCGCTGTAATCAAGGCTATTATCTAATCTCGAATATCGCGCGAAGCGATTAATGAGCGCGCGGCGCGTGTAAAAATATATGAAGCTTCGCGGAACCGCTGTGTACTTATGTATGTGTGTGAGAGAGTACGATTGTAGTCGGTATATAGAAGGGTCACTTCTCTGTAATAATTCTTAGGAAGGTTTATGATACCTTTGGGTACATTAGGTAACATGGAAGGTTTTTTAGGTTTGAGTTCGTTTAAGTTATTGGCAGCAGTAGTATGTCTGAATTAATATGACGTGCACGAATTTCGCTCGACTTTCGGAGCACGTTCAATGTATATCATTCGAATTTCAATATATATATATATACACAGTCGTTTGCTTTGGCAATGGCTGTGTTCAATAAGTCAAATGTATAGCCAAGTTACTGACAAGGATAAAATTTTGTTTACGCTACGTGGAATCGGTAAAAATAATCGAAAAAATTATTGTTTCTTTTTCATTGAAGGCTTGCAAGTGTTGAGGCTCAATTTCATGAATGAAAATCCTGATCCGATATATTTGCCTTTGAATATATGCATATTATTCTTCCGATATCTTTTCGCGCCTTTCGATAAATCATTCCTCATGAATTTTAATAAGTTATCAATATGGCTTACTGAGTATGGATCTTGGTGATTCTTGCTTACAGGAAAATGACAATTTTCGAGCTCAATTTTCCTAAATTTATTACAAAATTTTCACCACCTGCATTCGAATCGTGCTAAAAATCTATTATACAATGTATTTGCGTTATAAGCCTGTTAAATGATATTAATGACTCAAACATTTTAATGCGTTTTCAAGAATAACAGTAGAAGAATTGGAAAATCCATTCCACAATTTCCCCAACATATTTTCCCCGTTTGAAATTCGCAGGAAATTTGATACACTCACTCTTTCGTAGAAAAAGCAACAAGCGATTCTTAAATCTTAAAAAATTCGACTACCCCGGCACCTTCGAAAATGAATCAGCGACTTGAAAACCCCAAAACACCTTCCAGTAACCTCATTCCTAGCCATGACCCGTACACACATTACGCTCCAATCCGACCACAAGACAAGACATAAGTCTTCCGTGGCGACCGACGAGAGGCCGCGACAGGCGCCCGCGTTTACGTAATTGCATTATAGACGACAGAGTGCAGCTACAGTCAATGGCGAAATCTCTCGCGTATCGAGATCGTCCTCGGATTTCAATGAAAAGCGGCCGCGGATGATGACGCATATCATCCTCACGTGCGTCATCCTTTTTTCGTGTCACGCTCCTCGCGTGTGCGCCGTTACATACTTACGTATATTCAGTCATTGCTTGCAAAGACTTTTGCGCGTCTTGTTTCGAAAGGGTTCATGGAATGCGTGCGCACGTTGGTGCAGTGTGAAAGGTGCATGCAGTGGCAGCCGAAAGCAGCGCGAGAGGCGAACAATGCGAAAGCGACGGTTCCGTCGCGCGGCCTGGATTCTGCGGAAGACTGCGCGTGCGTTGATGACCTGACTTTTCGCCGGAAGGAGACACGATTATTTTCGGTACAGTGTGCTGCGTTATTAAGAAAGAGGCGAATCTTTCGTTGGAGGTATATATTTTGGCAAACATTTTAGTTGGGCTGATGTGTCTGCTTGGCTGGAGTGTTTTTAAATGTAAAGATAATTTATCTCAGATCTTTTATGTTTTGATTGGTGACGATAAAATGTATATAAATATTGAAAAATCTAACTGTATTTTGTTATTCAACTGTAGCCATAATAAAGAAAAATAAACATAAAAATGGTTTTGCAATCATTCTAATATGGTATATGTCGTCTCGAATAAACAACTTGGAGTGACATGAAAATGAGTTTGTCAAATACAATCGATTCGTAGTATTATTGTTTGCATTTCAAATTTCAAAACGAGTTTTGCACGACTTCAGTGGACGAATGACTCATTTATTCGAGTTCAAAGTAACTACAGAACTGAATTTTCAATTGTCTATGGCGGTTGTATAATGAGATTACCGCATAATTTTCAAATTACGAGGCGATTTATTTGACCAAGATACCTCGTATAAACATTCATAACTTCGTCGAACGCGCATTCTAACTGCTCCTCAATTTGAATAGACTTTTAGGAAATGCTTTTCCTATTTGTCACTGACTTAATAAATACTAAAATATATATATAATTATTATGTGATACGCTTTTCTCACATCATAATTAATAGGTTTATAAAATATTGC
This sequence comes from Torymus flavipes, assembly GCA_030522905.1. Lineage (NCBI taxonomy): Eukaryota > Metazoa > Arthropoda > Insecta > Hymenoptera > Torymidae > Torymus > Torymus flavipes. Next base: position 5,553 of record JAPYZO010000501.1, on the reverse strand, counting down.
TAACCATTTTTATAATTAAAATATTTTCCAATTTAATTTAATTTCTTCTAAAACAATGCGTGATTATTTCAATAATTCACAGAAGTACTAAATAAATGACAGGGCGAATACCGCAGGGTCACAATTTTTTATTTTCGATCGACGTGAGCAAAACGCACGTCCAAATTTTTCATTCAATTACTAAAATATACGTTCAATTTTAACGAAATGCAACAGAAAAGGAATGATAATGGCTTTTAGGATTTTTGAATTATGGTCAATGATTTTGTTCAAATTTAACACATTTTCAAAATCTGGACATGATGAATAGAAATACGGAAGTATCAAAGTCGAGTATGAAAATAAAAATTTGTGGTGTCCTGCATTATTATATATTATTATATAGCATTATATAGTGACCAGACATACTTAATTCCAAATAAAATGCTGCACGGAATTAAATTCTGTAAACTACATTTTATAAACTACTCGAATGCGCTATCTATCCACATCTCAATTAACTATTCAAATGCACTGTCATATAAAAAAGCCATTAAATTAATAAACCAGTGTATCATACTTAAACGAGAAACATATACTCGAGCTCAATTCCCTTTCAATACACGGGCCTAATGGTATACAAACCTTGACATTACATCTTATATATACGCTATCCATCATCTCGCTCATGTTGTGTCTACTTTCACAACGACTACTTTTATATTTTGACTGCGCGCGCGCGCGTCTCCCGAGCAATGAAGACAACACAACACTTGTCCCCTGCGTGCGCGACATTTCCTCGTGTCGCAGAGTCGTGTGTATTTGCAGACACCGATAAATCGGTATATATACATATAATAGGTACACACAAATGTACTCCGTGGGTCTGAAACGAGGATATATAACGTATACACACGCGCTCGTGTCCTTAAAACGAAAGGATATGAAAAGAGAAACAATTAACGAGCAACAAGACTTTCGTTGGCGGTGAGCGCGAGTGCGAAGTCAATGAAAGTTCTCTCGTAAAACGTGAGTCTTGTGTGCGGCGCGTATATATATATATATATATATATACTCGGCGTGTATCTACTTCCGCAAATCTCGCCAGGAGAGAACGAAAGATGATGATGATGAACTTTCGTTGATTAAGAAGTTTCTTCAACTGTTTCTTTTACGCGTGCGAGTGTAGCACTTTTTCTCGCTTCTCTCTCAACGAGTGGCCTAAATTTATTACACGCATTGACGGATCGGAGGAGGAAAGGCGCGTTCATTTTTTTTTTCTCAACAATTATTGACGCTGCTGAAAAAATGAATATAGTATACTTTCAAACAGAACCTTATCATATTTATTATAGAAAAAAGATCGAGATGTACGTAAAAAGGTTAATAAGGGAGTATAGTATTTTGTAAGAACTGAAAACAGTTATACACATTATGCGAGCAGGTATAACAGGTTGTTAAACCAAGACGCAACAATTTATTTCTTTCTCTAATGCACCAGACGCAAGCTTATATTATATTATACACCTATATACATCCTGTTTTTTCTCTATCCCAAAAACGCCCGGCATTACACCAACATCCTATCAAACTCGCATATAACATAACGTATATGCGCCCACCTTATCGATAGTCGAAAAAAAAGCAACGGATCTCCCGTATAAATCTCTCTCTCCCCCGCCGCGGGTACAGAAAAAATAATCCCATTGCTCTCTTCCTTAGCCGGGCACTCACACACATACACGGAAGCAGCGGTGCAACACAACACAGCACCCGCCGAGCGTGTCGGCGGAGAACGAACGCTGCGCGCGCGCGCGGCACGAGAGCGCTCATCATAACGGGAACCGAATTCCGCAAAACTAGTCGAATATATATATATATATATACGTATGTATACGCCTAAGTGTACGTACGTACGTACGTGTATACGATTGTGTGTGTGTGTGATGGAGAGAGGGAGGAGGAGAGTACGATTGACCTCCGGCGAAGCGTGCGGTTTATCTCTCGATTCGTTCTTGCGCGCCGCGAGCACTGTACACGCCGCGTGTAAAAACCTTATTGTGTGCGTATAGAGCGAGAGGACAATGGGACGATGGGGTACTTGCTTCGCGTGCTATAGGCCGTGTGCAATGTGTAGCTTTTTGGTGGATTGAGATTTGAGTGGACGGAAGTTATTTGTTGGTATATAGTATAGTATACTTTGCGGACAACGTGCTATAAGCCCTTCGTATATGGTTCCTTTCTATATCTATAATAAATAAAACTTTTTGTTTGGAGGTACAAATGTCTATGTATAAAGAAAGATGAAATTATTTGTCTAGTCTTCATTAAAAACTTTAAGGAGATATAGTCGTTGTTATATAGCTATATATAATTGTGAGAGCGGAGAGAGCAATTAATATACTTGAAATTACATTATAAATCATTATTGATCTAGAATTGGAGCAATTGTAACTTGGCTCAAGAACAACATTTTCAACGTTTTTGAGCGATTCTTCAAGTGAATTAACATTCTGTGAAGAGTAGGTGACGACTTCCATAAAGCTTCTTGCCGGGTCGACTTTAATTAAAAATTAAAATGTGGAGCAATCGGTTTACTCGATTTTATAGTATTTTAACGGTACTTCGACAGTTAACTAAACGTTCGCCCTTGTTACTTGACGCAGAAGTAACGCTGCAATAAATAAATCTAATCCAACAGTTTATTATATACCTTTCTAAGCATAATAATAAAAGTACGATTTACGATTTACTGAAACGCATTCGCCAGAGGGATAATCTATTTATTGGTCTCATCTCGCAAGAGCTACACCGATCGGCCCATAACCACTTTTACTATAGCGCCGAAAATCGACGAGACCTCTTACTTCCTCTGCAAAAAGAATCAATCTGCGCTTCGTACCGCATTATTATTATAAACCACCGCGCTGTATTTATTGTCTTATACCGACGGAAAAACGATAAAACGAAACGCTTCAATACCGAATTCAGCTCGAATCCGGTGTACAGAAGAACGCGCAAACGTAATGCGCGATTTTAACGAGTTTCGTGAGAATATATAACTGGTTATGGGCCCGGCACTTTAAACTCCCACTGACCGACATTTACCCCTTTACGACGGGCTTCGCCGGGATTGTTTTCTTTTTTCTCGGAAGGTCGCGGACGCGCGGATCGTCAGGTGAGATTGGTTTTCAACTATTTTTCTTTTTAGAGGGGATGGATATTGATTTTGGTTTTAGTGGTGATCTCAGAATGTCGAAATGATATTCTGAAAAGCCTCAGTGGGGATGAATATGATTAAAGGAAATGAATTATTATAAGTAGTGTAATGAGAATTCGCTTGTGAATAACTCGTTTTATGATCGGATACACGCAGCTCTGTGCTTTTTGTTACGCCGGTATATAGAATAGAAAATGTGAAATTGCGAATGAAATTACGCAAGGATAATGTATAGTCCGTAATAAAATAATAAGATGAAATTACGCAATTGAGAACGAAATGGTGCGCATTATTTACGGGCCAGAATAAAGTGTATAAAACATTGAAAGTATTTATAATGGAGTAACTTTTAAATTTATATAGGATGTACGGAATATAGCGCGTATTTATAATTTATAATGCTTGGAACTTACAAGTTGGGTGTTTAAGTGAATAATTTTTATCTCTTGCACCAAGGAGAATATTCAAATTTTACGTGACGAAAATCAATAAACGATGAGGTTTAAAGTAGATATTTACATTCTAATTTTAACGCGTTTGGAAAACTTGTTTGATGTAAGATGAGCTTGAAGACGCTAACTGTACGTGACATGGAAACAATTGGTCGTGCGTTTAGATAAAAAATATATAAAAAATAAATTTTAATTTGAACGATTTTAAGAGTAAATTTTTGCGTTTTTATAATTGTATGTCAAAGTTTGATGATAGACGGAGATTAATTGATTATATCACTTGGTATATGATAATATTTTGACAATTGAATTCCAGGAACGCTTATTAATAAACTGCATAAATTGGTTTAGAAAACATCTACGTTTGATTCTGTTCAATAATTATTACACCTGAAAAATCTTTAATCGCGTAAGCTGAAAAACTTTATATAATTAGTAGTAATCCCTGCCGATTACAAAATAAATTTTCATCGTCGAATGGATAAAAGGAAAATATATTGATGAGTTTTATAGTCTAGAATGAAACGAAATCTATGACTAACGTAGTATATATTGCGTTTTAGAATACGTAAACAAAAATCATGGTGTGATTAAATGTTAACTTATATCTGAAAATACCATATTAAAATGGTCACTGGTATTATGAACCATTAGTCACTATGTCTATTTACTAAAAATTATATCGCAAACAAGTAAATCTCTTCAACGTCACATACACAGAACTACGTAAAGTTCTGAAGATTAGATACCAGAAATTCATGAATCAAATCAAATAAACGGAATACACGTTTTACAGCGTAATAATTCGCTTTTAAATTCAACTGAGTCTCTCTCGCAGTAGAAAGTTAATTTAAAATGTTCCCTGCCTTGATCCAATGAACAATCCTCTTAATGGATTAAAGAAGTTACTTATAAACACAAGAAAAGACGTTGCTCGGGTATACCCGTCAATCAGTCCAAGGCAGGGCACATTCAAACCAAAGTCCGACTTCGGATCAAATTATTCTTCGCGGCGAGTAATTGTGACACCTTTGAAATTGGATCAATGCCCTTTGGATTAAGCAAAACCGACGATTTATAAGGAGACATTATAAGATTGAAAAATATATCGTCAGTTGATTGTGATGATAAATGACGCTATAATATTTCATTCTCTTATTTTATTATATACGTATATATATATGTACCATAGTCATTGTATTATTATTTTCAATTAAAATCTGATTTTACTGCATTATTTATACATTATTTGTCACATTGTCATTTACAATCACGTAAATAAAAAGGAAACCTATACAATAATAATGCTATATAAACCATCAAAACTTTTGGTTACCGATCAATGTAACGTCACTATTACCGAAACCTGAATCATGCCACAATGCAATATCACAGCAGCACACCCCATCAATAAAAACAATATCAACAATCGGCCTGCTAATTCTACCACCAGCCAGAAGTCAAAGTATCTGCCGAGAGCCAACGAGTCCGAAAAGGGCACAGAGCAGCGACTATACCTCAGCATATCGCCACCCCGCGTAGTTCTCCAACCTACCTATCTGCGCACTGCACTCGCGGACAAAAGCGCCGCACAAAAAAGCCAACTCTCCTTCCACTTCCGTGCGCGCGCCGTATATAAAATCGACTATTTATATAGCAGCACGTGCCGAACCGAAACCTGCGCACGACACTATACTGCCACGACCGTATATATGCAACTCTCTGCAGCGGTACCAAACACTGCTGCTCGCGACCGCTTCCGCGGCAAGACTGGACGACGCGCGCCGCGCGCACGCGCGAGAAAGGAGACCGCGAGCGAACGGCGGCGTTTTTATTTTTTTTTCGTCCGTTTTTGGCGTTTTTATTTTGAAAATTGCACATATGTATTTATAGTTTTATAAG